>JAQIXX010001128.1:0-38635 GCA_034700605.1 Willowsia nigromaculata
AGCAGGCAGAGACAGAGACACCATCTATTCTATAGTATGCTAGGCAGTGTTTCTCACAGCTCTTGTGTTCGTAATATTATGGCAAAGTTAGTTGGTTCTTTTCATGTCAGTTGACGCAATGGATTCCACAGAACGGAACTCGAAATCTCTCCTTGACCTCTCCAAACCCTTTCACAAAGGTAACAAAATTCTGATTCTGGTACAGCTTTTGACGCTGATTAAAATGAGTGTAAGTTCATCCCCAGGGGTGGACTCTAACGGGGTGAAAATTACCTCTCAAGTTTGGCATTGTGGTGGTGCGTTTGTTTGTTGGTGTACGTGTGAAATCTGTATCTAAAATCTATGTGTTTTCTTTGACATTGTAGAAGTGTTTTTCTTGGTCGCTCAGTTCTTATCCGGGACGCCATGTCAAAGGGCAGCGAAGGTAGGTGTCAACCAGCTTATCACGTTTTTCGAGTTGAGTGTGGGCGTTCTCTCTGAGGTGGGGGTAGGCGCTCTGATTGACTGCTCGCTTGGAAGGGGATTAATTAACAAAAGTTTGTTGTTTTTTCAGGCTCTGATAGAGGAGTTGGAAGCACATGAGGTAAATGAATTTCATTTTATATTTTCACACTGTTACATCCAGACAGAGTGAAAAAGGCCTTGTTGTCGGCTTGAACTGCACGTGTAGACTGAAAATCAGCTGGCTATCTGGTCGAACCTTTATAATAATGACAGAAAAAGAGTCAAAAAATAAGAGACGTTGTAGAATTCACTACTAACTTTAGTTGTTCAATGCCTTCTCAAACGAATAGTTCACTCATCTGGAGGAACACTGCGAATTTGTTTTGGTTTTGGAGTAGAAGCGTCAGACAAAAATTTCATGACCAAGGTTCCTCAAACTTTGGTATTGACTTTGATTAACTTGCAAGTAGGTTATTGATGATGATGATGATGATTATATTCGTCTACTGCATCTGATCAAAATTAGATGATAATTATTATGTCAGCTGAGTTAAGATGAAAGCGGAAATCTACATGCGTAGTTTAGGTGGTGTATGGGAAGTAGGTTGACTTGGCTAGAGAATAGGAACTTGCTATCCCGTTCCGTTGCATAATAATGCATAATATTTTTATTGGTATTTTTGCACTGTTAATCGCATTTTAAGTTGATTTTTTGATAAACTTGTTATTTATTTTACAGCTAATACCGGAAAGAGTTAATTGGCTCGGAGAAACTTCCACCCAGGACTTCAATTCTTTCGTAAGTACCCCTATGTGACCTGACCCCATGGGGTTGGGTGACCTTTTCACTTTTTTCGATTTTTAAGTATGTTGGTCAGTTAAACAAGGCGGTCATTGTGATAGTAGTGAAAAATTATAATTTTCGAAATTTCAATTAGTTTATTCTTTCCGGAGATGTTAAATTAGGGATCGGCCCGATTTTGGAAATTTTTCTGTGTAAGGGGATGGGTGGGCTGGGAGGTTTTTCTCGATGCATTGCTTTGTACTCTCGTTTTTCGAGGCTAGCAACTGAGGAGCAGCTCTCCTCCTTCTCTTGTTGTGAGTCATGCAATCATGTATATTATGGCAAAGTGGTGGTTATAGTGGTAAACTGGTTGAATATTCTGGCGAAAAGGGGTAGACACATATAGATGGTTCATCCTTATAATAACACACTCGTTTCCCTATGATTCGCGGTATCAGACTTTTTAGAGAGGAGCGCAGCAGTTGAAGTTTTATATGTGTAGCATTACGCTATATGCACTCGGAAGGCATTTCTTTCTGAGAAGCTTCATATAATGTATGCTGTATAAACTGGTTTACTATTTCGTAGGAATATATCCTTTCCTCTGTATTCTCATCTCAAAAAACCTCAACAAAGATCTATCTAAGCTATTTTCATGTTGGAGTAAACCGAAAGCCATGTATTCCAAGCTTAAGCTTTGGTAGCTTTTAGGACGCACGACCATGTAGCAAAATGGGTAAATGCATGCAATATTTGCCTTCATTTCCTGTGCTTTGTCTATAATTGTGGTTGTCTTACTTTTACCCGTTAAATGTACGAATATTTATTTTAAACATCATAGGAAAGATTCGCATAGCGGTGCCTCTAGTTTAGTTTTATGGATGTTGTTATGAAAAATGCGTTATTTGTGACTTTACCATGATTTTATTTGCAAATTTCAGAGTAGCCAATTCGATCACATAGGACAAAATCATTTACCGAAACTTCTGGAACTTTGTGTGAAAGCTGCAAACGCAACATGTCCAACATCAGTATCAATCAACAAGAGCCTTTTGTCGAGCTCAACGTTATCGTTTCTCAGCAGGGCTTCGGGTTCATCCAAAGGGTCAGAAGCTTCGTGGGCCAGAAGACATGGCCAATACGTTGGTCATCGATTCCCAAAAGAAAGGCACGTTTTGAATCCAGGTGAGTTGCCGCCGTCGTTAGAATCTTGCACATAATTAAATATAACTTGACAATATTCACTATTCACGAAACTGAAAATTATGCTTAATTTCCTATTTTCAGTACATTCCATCTTAGATCAAGCGATCACTGGAACTCGAATGAATCATAGCTTGATTCAACAAGACTTTTTTGAAAGACTGCAGCTTTCGTGTGGAACTCTGGCTCACTTATCAGCAGTGTATTGTGTTCTATTTGATGTCACGGGGAAGTATATTTTTACGGTAAGGACGGATGTAAAGTTTTGTCAGTCTTCTAGAAAGCTCTACAACATGCCATGTGAGGAAAGATAATCTTTACTGTTAATTACATTGGTTTTGAAGGGAGCTGATGATAACCTCGTGAAAATATGGAGTGCAATGGACGGAAGACTTTTGGCCACTCTCAGGGGTGCCTCGGCCGAAATTACCGATCTCGCCATAAACAATGAAAATACGTTGTTGGCCGCAGGAAGTTGTGATAAACTCATTAGAGTATGGTGTCTTCGTAGTTGTGCTCCCATTGCAGTACTTAACGTCCACAGTGGAAGTGTCACTTCTCTATTCTTTTGCCCAATTCCAAGATCTCGACACCCCGTTGCATACTTAGCATCTACTTCAACTGATGGTTCGTGTGCGTTTTGGGGGTTTACTGAAAACGCGGAAACAAATCGAGTCGAGTTCCAGTAATTGAAACAGATCTTTACAATCTCTATTCATGTTGTTATTGTTGTTTTATGTACGTGTCATTTGAGTATTCTTTGAATTCCCTTAATTACAGACCTAGACCTACATTGTATCAAGAAAGGATGAGACCAGGCCATGCACAAATGATTTGCTCATCATTCTCGTCTGGAGGAATATTCATGGCAGCCGGAAGTGCTGACAATAATGTTCGAGTTTACAACATGCTTGGTACAGATGGTCCTGAACGTATTCTGGAAGTAGAGGTACACAGCGACAGAGTAGACAGTATTTCTTGGGCTCACGAAGGACTTCGATTTATTTCCGGATCCAAAGATGGTACAGCCCTTATTTGGCGGTTTGAAAATTCAGAGTGGAGATACGTGCGATTGTACTGTGCTAAATTACCAGGGTTGGTTTACATGATATTTGGTTTCCAGAACATTTTATTAGTGTGTTTGCTTTCATTAATATAACTAACGAACTTGATTCAATTTTAGGTCAAATGTAGTCATTCAAGAAGATCCAAAACGAAGACCCAGAGTAACAATGGTGGCTTGGAGCGCCGATGATTCACTTGCCCTTACAGCAGTCTCAGATCACTTGATAAAAGTTTGGAACCCAAAGAACGGTGAACTGATTCGTGTACTTCGAGCTCACCAAGATGAAGCGTACGTAATTGAATCTCATCCTTTCTATCCACGACTGATTTGTACCGCCGGTCACGATGGAAGGATAATTATTTGGGATATTGGAACTGTGAACAAAGAAGACGAGGGAAAAGTTATCTTTCAGCATCATAATCAGCTTGATCAAGGGCAAGGACACGGGGCAGTCTTCGATTGTAAATGGGCACCGGATGGGTTATCTCTAGCCGCAACGGATTCCCACGGTCATTTACTCATGTTCACGTCGCAAGTTAAAAAATTTTCAAAGTTCTCCAAATTGCCGAAGGAGTTGTTTTTTCACACCGACTACAGACCATTGACAAGAGATGCTATGACCAATGAAGTGTTAGACGAGCAGACTCAAGTGCCTCCGCATTTGATGCCACCACCATTTTTGGTAGATATGGAGGGGAATCCTTACCCTCCTAATCTTCAAAGATTGGTACCCGGAAGGGAATCGTGCAGAGAGGAACAGCTTATTCCTAATGTAGCTATTGGGAATGGAGGATTTCAAGAGGTCATTGAAGGCCTTCCAAGTAATCCTAGGTCAAACATCGATGAGATGATTGAGCAGTTGGCCTTAGAACAGGGTGTCCATGTAGAAGGTCGAAATGGTGAGAATCTTTGCTAAAACATCAATGCCACCGAATCCTTCTTTCAAAATGCTCATCTCATCGTGGTTGTTATTTCTCTTCTAGCTGTTCCAGTTCCCCGTCTATCTGGTGGTCCAAATGATAGGGAACGTCGTGTTGTTGGGCTAAGACGAAGTGGTGATGTTGAAGGAGTTCGCCAATCCACCGGAAATTGGCAAAGAGGAAATTACGGTTTCCCAGAACGTAAAGTGATAATGCCATTAAGCAAAGGACTACTAGCTAGATCGGAGGAAATCAGGCTGGGATATGCCGAGCAAGAAGAATCCTTGTATAAAGAACATTGCAGCAGACGACCGACAAGTGGGGGAGCGGCTCAATCACAAACTTCGCCAAGTGATGGTATATCCCTTCGTGAAGCAAGGGCGCGAAGAGTGCGTAGATTACCACTGGTATGATTATTTCTGTATTTCTGTATTCATATGTACCAAGTTAAAGTCAAACTACATCGTCGTTACTTTTTATTGCTTCAAATTGCAGGAGGCTGCAGAAAGGCGTCAAAGGCAGAATGACGGAGTCAATATCCTAGAAATCGAAGGAGTTGCTAGACCAAACCCAAGACCTCAAATTGAAATTTCAGTCAGTCAACAAATGTCACGTCGTTCTATTCCAGTTAACAACAGAGGTGCAGTTCCTGTTCACAATCCTCGTAGGGCAAATGCTAGACCACCAAGGAGCAGATATAATGTGAGAAGAATGTTTGAGGAACGAGGCGCTCATAATGAAAGTGACATTGAGGTTAGCCCTTTTTACACTTTAATGCCTTTTTAATTTTTTTAAATTGTAAGTTTAACCAAGTCATTTATGAAACCACTATAAACGTAGAACATGGAAATACCGTCAGAGGAAGACTCTTCAGACGAGGAAGTGTCGCTTTCCAACTCCAGTTCCTCCTCTTCTGATTCTGATTCAGAGTCCGACTGGGGTGGTGGGGGTAACACGAGAGATTCTGAAACCCGTAAAAAGGCCGCTACAAATGAAGGCGGTCGGAAGTCTGCTAGAAAGAGTAATGCTCCTTCTCCAAAGAGCGAGGACGCTAATCACGATGACTCGGATGATGAGCCAAGACCAGGTCCTTCCTCTGCCGTCGCTGCTAGCCCATCTAAAGCTGAATCAAAAAATAAACCAAAACGAGCTGTACGTGATGTGTGTTATTTTTGAATGTGTTAAACCTTTGTATTTGCTGTGCATAGTTAATCAGTATTGCTGTTTTATCCATTTTCAGAGAAAAATTGCAGACTACGAAAGTGGCTTGGAAGAAATACCATTTGAATTTCGTCCATCTGAATGGTTTGCGGAGGTCATTCCTAAAAGGAGTCCATACTTTCCTCAGCTTGGTGATCACCTGGTGTACTATCGACAGGGGCATCAAATGTATGTAGAAGAGGTTGAAAAGAAGAAAAGTTATGAAATATCCAAAAAGATGAAGAAGATGCTTCCATATATAGTGATTCCAGACTTACCGGTAAGATTTTCGCTTACTTAATATTATTGTATGTAAAGAAGATTGGTGGGCGATCTTTAAGCATTTGATTAAGCTGCAATTGTGTGTTGTTTTAGTCTGCTGTTCCGGTTCGCATAGTAAACATAAAGTTTGAGTTGAAACCACCTAGACTAGTCTGTCTCAAACTAGAGGTTCAAGATTGGGAAACTGGTGAACCCACTGGAACACATTTTACTGTGCAATACCATGACATGCCGGATGTGGTTGATTTTCTGATTCTTCGACAAATTCATGACAAGTATATTCAATACAACTGGAATCCTGGAGACAGGTTAGTGCAACCTTTTGAAGATATTGCCTTCTTTTGCTTGTGTTCGAAAGTGCACATAACTGAAAGAATTGAATGTGCACATAACATGAGTAACTGTTAATGCTAAAAATGCAACTTCACTTTGCAGGTTTAGATGTTTGATAGATAGATACTGGTGGGTCGGTACGGTAGATAATTTGGAGCCAACTAAAACCTTCCCGAATTCCAAATTCATGTGTTACAACATAACGTGGGATAATAATGAAAGAGAAAAGATGAGTCCTTGGGACATGGATATCATCCCCGATTCATTTGGTAATAATTTTGGTTTTAAAGAGAGTTCATGATTATTTTTAAAATTACATCAAAATTGTAATCATCGTGTGTTGTTTCCATCAGAAATTCCACCTGATAACACGGAAGCAGTTCTAGCATCAGAAGAGGATGTTCGTAGCATTGGACTATACGAAGGATCTGCTGTAGACTGGCCTCCTTATGGACATCAAGACGCCCAGTGCACGAAAATTTCTCGACTGATTGAACAAGTGATGGGATTGGCAATATCAGAAGCCTTTCTTACTCCCGTCGATATTAATAGATATCCAAATTATGCGTTTTGCATTGAATATCCGATTGATCTATCGACAATCAAAGCAAGGTTGGACAACAGATTCTACAGAAGAGTTGACGCGTTACGGTTTGATGTGAAGTACATTGCAACAAACGCCGAAAAATTCAATCGTCCAGATTCAGATATAGTCAAACACGCTAAAGTAATTAGGGATCTTTGTCTGGAGCTTATCGAGTAAGTCTAATATAATCTGATTGCTAGTGCATATTGCTATCATTTGTATGCTATGAGCTAAAAACAAAATATGTACTTATTTATTTTTGTGTAGGAATCCGGATGTCCAGGATGTCAATCCGGTTTACCATCAAATCGTCAACAGTTTTTTGCATAGACGGGAAGCTGAAGGCAAGGGAACATCTACTACTAAATCTGATGACAAAAATGCCCCGTCATCTTCACGAAGGTCTGACCGCAGCTCTACTACTCCTGCTAGTCAACAAGCCACAAGTTCACGACGGTCTCTTCGTAATATTGGTAAATCGAACAAGAGGATAGACGACACTGATAACGAGGAAGATGATGACCGTCCTTGGCAGGATAGGTGCCGTGATCTGTTAGATACTATTTGGGCTTGTAAGGATGCCGTCCCATTCCGTGCTCCAGTTAATCCCGAGGAGTATCCTAATTACTATCAACATATCGATACTCCAATGGACCTGCAAACTGTGAAAGAAGACCTTTTGGGTGGAAACTACAGTTCCCCGTTAGACTTCCACAAAGATATGAATCTTATCTTTAACAACTCTCGACAGTATAACACGGACAAAAGATCTCAGGTAAAGACTTAGGATTGACCTTTACTAGTTCAATTTTTAAAGTTGTAGTACACACATAATTTTTGATATTTACTATACAATATTTTTACGCAGATTTACAGCATGACGATTCGGTTACAATCAATGTATGAGTGTCAAGTAAAACCTATCCTCACATCATATCGGAGCCGAAAGAAAGGCTCAAAGCGGGGCTCAGTAGCCAGTCCTCGGAAAAGTCCAAAGAAACGAGTAATGCCCACTAGAACATCTTCAAATGTAAATTCGCCTAGAAAAAACCCAGTGAGAAACGCAGCTACAAAGAATCCATATTTGAGTTACGAGAATGGAGGCAGCAGTGATGAAGATAATCACGATGAGAGGAGGTATGCCACACGGCAGTCTAACAACGGGGATCGTGTTCCAGGATCTTCCAGTTCACGCAAATTAAGAAGTCGAAATTCAACAACCACTTCCTCATCTACAAACAGGTCTGTCAATGGCCATAGTTCGCGTAACGGAGGTTCTCCGCCTACTTCTAGACCCACCCGTCGAGTTAAAAGATTTAGGATTTCATCTGGAGAAAGTCTGCATAGTCACCGCTCGAATGGGAGGGTAAAACCTACAAGATCAACAAGGGTAGCAAGTACTAGCGCCCGAAAAAAACCTATTGTTGATGATGCCGGAAGTGATGAGTTTGAAGACAGTGATGACGTGCCAATGCCACAATTGCATGCAGCTGATGATGAGGACAATGAATCTGATGTTTACGGAAGCAACTCGGATCACGAGGCATCGAGAGGCTCATTAAGAAGGTCTTCAAGAGTTCAGAACCTGATGGGAAAAACACGTCGGTCACTCTACGAAGACCATGATTCTGATGAACACTCTTATGGTATTAATACCTCATAATTGGAAAACAAATTAGAGTTAAATTGTCGATAATGCATTCTTAATATGTTTTTCAACATTTCAGGAACACGCTTCCGGGGTAAGCAAGTTAGGAATTATGATGAAACCCAGAATGGTTCATCTGGTGAAGAAGGTCAGCAAAGAAAAAGAAGACGGCGTCTCACTAGTCGATCAGAGGACTCACCTCCCAGAAAACTCAGGCGTCAAGATGCCTCTCCACCCAAGAGAAGTTCCGTGAAAGATGATGATGAGGATGAAGACGACGAAGACCCAGATCAACCGGGTCCCTCCTCAAGAATTCTATCTCGAACTCGAAGGAGCTCTAGGCTTAAAACTGAAGAAGAGGAGGAGGAAGAAGAGGATGTTGAAGAGGAGGAAGATGAGGATGTGGATGAAGAAGAAGGTTCTTCAGAAGAAGAAGATGACGATGATGGACCACGTGGTAGTAATCAAAGGCGGAGTAATCGATTACGCAAAAAACCCATTCGACATAGTTTTTCAGATGAAGACGCTAATCAATCTCCACCAAGGTCTAGGAAATACGAAGTAAGTGTTTGATACTCAAAGCACTGCTTGCTTATAACAGAAATCAAGATTTATATTGATTTAATTTGTATGGCTTGTCTCTAGGATAGTGGAAGTCGAAGGACCCGGGGTGTTGCTCGACTAGATTACGCTGAGGAAAGTGATAGTGAACCTGATGTTTCTGTGAGCTCTCGTGGACGTGTCAGAAGAAAGAAATCGTTTTTAGGATAAAGTAGTCGTAGCTTGTCGTTTCATACGAACGGATTTTGTAATTTAAATTCATTGGACTGATCGTAATATCTCGCTATATATCTGTAGTTTAATTATAATAATATCTAAGTTAAGAAAACATAACATGTGTTAAAAAATATGTCGTGATTGAGTAACTGAAGAAAGTTCTCAGGAATGTTATTATTACAGAGATTCGGACACACTTCACGTAAATGTTCACGTTATCACTCTTAAACGACTTTATAGACTAGCCTTGATGTTCAACTTTAATGTAACCATAAGATTGATGTTTTGCATTTTTTTCCAATTTGTGACCAACTGTTTGTATATCATAGTTAATTATTGTTATTATTAGTATTGTTCTTGCAAACGAACTTGGTGGAATGTATGAAGTGAAAGGAGGATGTTTTTAAATATGATTATACTAGAATTTGTTATTATTGCGATAAAGTATCAACAATACACCCCATAGTTTGTTGTTAATTAATGTTGTGTGGCGAGTTCATCTTCTTTATATAGTGTCATTCCTTATTCAATTCATTGCATAGCTGTTTTGACACTTGTCATTGTTATTACTATTATTATGGCATTTAAGAATTTGAATGTAAAACCCGTTCCTGCCGTCAAAACCTCAGGTTAATCTTCTCTCTCAACTTGATCGCAAAATTTAGTTCATTCATTTCAATATTTATACAATATGTATTATGTATTTAAGTTTTAGGTAGGGATAGTCTGAGTTATTGTTCAATATCAGTCTTAATAGTTACTGTTTACCTCTCGTAAAGAGGTTCAAAATGATTTTAGTATGAGTTTTTATGGTATTTACTACATTTAAAACGATTCGTATGTGAACATTTGATAATATAATAAAAATTGACGTGAAAATACTTAATACATATTTAAAATTGCTCCCCTTTTCTTGGCACTTCACACCTTATGCATCGGAGAGTACGTCACTTGACAGTTGTAAAGTCATGACCAGTTGTGAAGCATAAAAATACGACTAAACAATACATGAGTAATTTTTAAATGTTTATAGTTCATAATACTTGTAGCTAGAGGAGTAAATTTACAAATAATAAGTTAATTTATATTTGAGAAGGGTTTGAATTCATGTGTGACAAAAAATCTAATTTGATAAAGCACGAATGAATCGTCTATGATATCCTCGTAAACCCAGCACGGTACAAATTTACAGTAAAACTGTAATTTAATACACATAATTCAAGGACATCGATTGATTTACATGTAATGTAGCCGTTGTAGTCTGAAGGAAAAGGGTATTATTCATAATGACTATGCACTTGGCAGTATTTTAGCAATAAACTCATAGATCATATACCATCTACAAGAGCAAGCTTAGGCTTGGTAGTAATAATAAATTCTGAAATTATGCCACATTTCGAAGGTATTACAAAATAAATATTAAAAACTACACCAAAGTAAAGCCAGGAAAATATGCAGTGCAGTGAAAACGCTTGTAGTCTCATGAAACCCCTGCTCCCTTATTTGGTGCGTTTATGCGTGACATCCATTTTCCATTCTGTAATAACGGGCAAATTAGTCCAAAACTTTCATTGATTATCGATCCAGTGTTAAATTAACAGAATAGAAGCTCACGAACGAATTATTAGGCAATTATCTATCATTAAATGTCAAATACAAATTGAAACCATACAAAATTTCTTGCTTGTACAAAGAGTACACAATTTAACATTCTTTACATTCACCAACTTTAATTTCTTTGCAAATATAATTTACATTCATTATTTTCCGGGTTTATAATGTCAATAGAACTTTTATATGCCATTTTCAACATTTGAAGTAAATACAAGCCTTTTTCAATCAGTAGTCGTAAACCACGCCACAAAAATAAAACGCAAATGGTAAATTCAAAGACATCGAAGTATGCTTTAGCAATCCCATGTTTTTGAATGACTGCGTCATCAACACGAATAATTCATCATGAAATGTAGCACTCCTCAATGAAAACGCAACTCTATCTCTTTTTCTCCTTCTCCAATCACCATCATCCCCTTTCGCTCACTCAAGATGACTTTTTGTGTAACACCCATAATGTTATTACATACCTCCTCATCCTTTTAAAGTCATTAATCCACACTACCATGTACCACATGCATCTCTGCTCCGATGCACATGGTTTCTCCCGTTTATTTTTAGAACAGGTTGCTGTTGAGAGAGCCGAAAACTACTTCAACAACCACTGAGCAAAAAACGCATCATTATTACTAAATGCGTTCCTAAAGTCGAATTCCTCCTCACCAGACAGTCTAAGGTTTCAAATTGCTTTTTATGCTGATGTACTTGTGTGATGTTTGTTAAGGATGGAAATGGAATGAAGTTTTCTATACAATGCTGATGTTCTCTCTAAAGTAAAATAGTTAGGGTGACTTGTTCGTGTGATGTAATCTTGTCTTTTTCCTTTTTTAGTCAAGTTTATACACTAGTCGACATTCACTTTTGAAGCATACTGCATAACTCCCTTTGTGCGTCTATTTTTGACTCGGCAAAAAATGGTTGAAGATTACGAAGAATATAAAAGCAATAACAAAATGCAGAGATAGCATTCACATTTTTTGCGATGCAACACAACTTTTCATTTCATAATTTTACTGGCTTTATTCAGAAATAAATGAAAGGGCAATTGGAATTTTCTCTATTTGTTTGTTAGAAAAACCTTAAATAAAATCTATTCATTGAAGTATATACATATATAGTTGTAGAATCACTTGTGTATTTCATCATAATTATGTTTCAATCATGCCTATGTCATGTTTATAATTGTGCCTTCATTAGGATTTCTACATTCTTAGGGTATAATGCCTGTCTGTGTATATACGTATAATGTATAAGTTACTAAACTAGGAGGCGTATTGCAGAAGGTATTCTTCATCCAGCTTTCTCGTCAATTCTTCCTTACTTTATACTTACACCAGCAGATTGGATCATTGCACAGATCAGATCTCCATTTACTCATGATGATGAGTTTCACAATAGTATTGAATAGTTCACAAGCATCATTGTTTGGCGCATGAATAATTCTTACCTTTTTTACATACATGTATTCCATACACTTATTCATGCACCCTAAAATCTCTTCAAAGTTGAAGAACTTTTTATTATCTGATATACATACAATATCGAGAAGATTATGAAGGGATCCACTGCTTCTATAGACGAATTTAATCATAAAGATGTGTTTTGTAAAAAGCACTAGGAAAGATAGATGACGAAAATGTAGAATATATAGTAAGTCAAGTGTCTTCCTAATAGCCCTTATATAATTCTTTTGTTAAGCGTGTTTCTTCAGTCAGGGTCATAAAATGCTGCTTACCTTTATCACGCCAGGACACACGGCGAGCAATATTATTGTTCCATTACTATATGTCTGTTTTATGATAAAATAGAGAAAATGATGCGTTTTTTGAAAGAAGATAGAACGGATGACGATACGGCACTCGTATTTGCCAGTATTTTTACTGTAGCTATACATTTTTTAAAGATTATTATGCAGATTGGATGGAGATGTTTTGAAATAAAAAAGAAAAATAAATTGTAAAAGTGCACCATTCTCTCCGCCTTTAGTACACGAAATCATCATCAGTATTATAATTTACTATTGCCATGTATTTAAGAGCAATGCAGTTTTGTGTGTTTCTTCAAAAAAGTTTTCATGAGCACCTTTCTGGTTAGCGCGATGGGGTTGATTTGGCAGGGAAAATGATAATAATAATTGTGATTTGTGAGAAATTTCAAAACTATCGTTAGACAGTCAGATGTGAAACGATATCAAGCCAAAAGCAACTTTAACCGCAGCAATCAAAATTAGAAGCGTAATCACGACCATCACGACGCGAAAAACAACGCTCAAAAGGAATTTATGGCTTGTGATTTGTAAGAGATGATGATGAAACTACAAACAACTGAAAACATGCATACCTATGCCTCTAGTATTTGACTGAAGCGATTTTCGCAGCTCACTGGTACATCTTCTGTAGGAAAGTATATGAGTTATGAACCATTTACAACATGTTAAAATATTTTCACGCAAAATCATATGAAAGGAGTTTCTAAAGATTCTGTACGAGCTTTCCCCTTTTGCATTCGCAAATTTTAACGGAATATGAGGTCAACGTCATTAGAACAGCATGAATAGAATAGGAACATGGTTAAAGGATATGTTGTTAGTATAGATTCCATTCAAGAGTGAAATATGTTCTGTTGACCTCCAGTTAAAAATAAACCAGTTGCCAAATAAATTGAACTGGAATATTCCAATTTCAGGCAAGCAGAGATACCATCTTTTGATCTCAAACCGTAAATAAAGAAAGGAGCACATTCATTTTTGATTTACTGCAACTACTGGATGATTCATGATTAATTATCTGTTGCGAAATATGATTATGTCTCTTTACGTTTGGTATCTGTTCATAAAGTCATTTCTGAACGAAAAATAATGATGACTCAACCACGTGGTTATGATTTATTAATAAAAGTGTTAACGCAATCGTTTTTCCTTCCATTGCAATGTTCACCATGAACTGCAACAAGAGAAGCCATGTAGCTGCGAAATGTATGTCGGCAGATATTTATAATATGTCATTCTATGTTTTATCTGCATGCTTCTTTGAATCTTGGTATAAGTGTGTTGAATGCTATTAATTTTCGATGCTGCATGAGGTGTTTCCAATTAGCAATTTTTAATGATTTACATATAGTATGGCAACTAATATGAAAAATCCCATCATTTTGTACTCTTTGATAAAGAAACAGGTATAGGTATGCTTTAATGCTTATGACTTGATATACGTGTCTACCTGGAAGTTTGCATAGGTAAGTCTGTTTTAATTGTTGCAGCAATGTTTCAAGCGTTTAGTAAGAACAATTACACTTATAAGCAGTTCATATCTAAACCTAAGAATATCGTTTGTGATTTTTATCTATCAAATTGTACTGCACAACTTCCTTTCCTACGAAATGCACATGGGACGTACATATTTTGATTACATACATAAGTACATGTGAATGTGAAGTGGAGTAGCATCAATGTTCTACGTAACATCCTTAAAATTCCCTTCGCGTTGAAAATGTCAACGTACTTATTACCTTTAACGTGTATATTTGCTGAAGGGGAATGGTAATAATTATTTTATAGTGATTAAGGAAAAGGAAGCATTACGAAATCTCATTTCCGTTGAGTTTTCTCAATCCTGTGTAAAGGCATTTTATACACCTATATAATTCCACGATCATGTCTCATAATTATGCTTAATGCATTGCATTTTACAACACGGTGAAGGGTTGTGATTGTAACAACTGGTGACGCAAACATGATCATCAAAGACTCAGGAGGCTACCAGCAGCATAATATTGACGGGAATATCACTGCACTGGCTGAAGACTGACGTATGCATACGAGATTTTTCATGCTATAATTTCCTAACATTTAGGACGGAGACCAGCGTCATCTTAATCTGATTATTGTTGAAAGGTGAATACCTATACCTGCAAGATGGTTATTGTCTGGTTCATTAAAAAGTGACTAAACTAGAATACAACAGGCAAAATGAAGCAGAAGAGTGTGAGCATAAATAATTGTGAATGGAAGGCCAAAGCCAACATTAAATTCCTTACGTAGGAACGCGAACGGCATTTGCCCACTCAACTTATCTTGATTCTCTCACTCCTCCGTTTAGACTTGGACTACAAAAACCAGTCTTTTGTAACGAGCTTGGATGAGTACAGTTGAATGTACACAGGCCAACATCAAAAACATTACTGCATATATTTAATGTGTTATGCTTTCAAAACTACTTCATAAAAATTCCTGATTTCTTCGATGAATTCTTGTTTTCCAATTTACTTCACTGACACAACTAAAGAACATGTTGTGTAGCAAGCCAGCAAGAAGATCAGGAATGGCTCAATGGTTATCAAACGGCATGTGGCATGGCATACATATAAATTAGCATAAAGTAATACAATAAACCGATAAAAATCCTATCCCAATCTTAAAATTCGTTTTCTTTCGTGGGCACTGCGAGCAAGTAAAAAGATGAAACCCAAGCCAAAAAGACAAGGGCTGACAGAGGGCATATATTCATTTTCAAACCGTGCCTGTTTTGTGAAATTAAATATTATGCATAACAGGCAACAATAAGCACACTAGATTGCAGGTAAACTACATATTACGTAGGTACATCATTACGTGGTAGTTCTTCGCTCTGTGCTATAAAAATTTTGAAGATTAAAAGGTTGTTCAAAAAGGCTGTTCTATGCTCATGGCAAGGAGGATGTTGAATGTTGTTGACTTGATAATATATGTACCGTGAGGGTAGAATGTAATATAACTGAATTGCTGTTGCTTTGTTGCTCGCCCACTTACAGACCATCAGAAAGCCTTGTTTTATTCGATTGTTGTTTATTTGTTTGGATTTTTACTGTGTAGGGCAAGAAGTAAAAAAGAGTCTTATTTGTCGTATTGAAATTTTGTGTAATAATCCTCTTTGGCTCACATTTTACTGCGTAAGCACATCCGACCCTACCGTATGCATAATATATAAGAGCCCATAGAATAATATCATACAGTCGAATCTCTTCGTTCCTTGACGGCCTCTGGCAACATATAAGCTTGGAATACATCATTATAGGCTTTTAGTTAGTAGATATAGATATATAGGTATTGTCAAAATGTGCATGCATATTTTATCTACTTTCAAATATAATGAATATCTCTGTATGATAATGAAAATAATGACAACGAAAAGTTTTTAGGAAAGTCTACTTTTATAACATGCCCTTTTGTCTCCTTCGCGTGCATAAGCACTCACAACAACTTGCTTGTCTATTGCATACTTTCAGTCTCAATATTTTACGACCTATAGCGCTAAGAGTAATATTGAGCAAAACATTTGAAGATAGTCAACTTTTTAAAAACTTCTCCTTTGCATTTAGACATATGCGCACATCTTGCTACTGTGATAATCATACAAAGAATTGTAGGCATATACACACAATTCTCAGTAAGAAACAATTTAATGGCATCAACAAGAGGCTCGAAAATTTTAACCTGTAATATGAATTGGAGGTACAGATGTATTTATCAAGGCAAAAGATTGTAACCAACAACCAAAATTTTCTTTGTTAACCAACCTCATATCATAGAGCTTGATTTCATTCCACTTCACCACATTCGACAACTGTCTTGCAGCCATTCTCTTCTTATATAATATGAAAGTGAGGAAATACGAACGTTGTTTTATCCCGTGTAGCAAAGTTGGTGCAGTATATAGTGATAGCGAAAAGTAACATGATAGTGCAATATAATGCTTAATGTTCATTCTTTCACATGACTTTCAGCGTTAATAGAAAAAAGCTAAAGCTAATGCATCCGAAGAATATTATTCATTTTTCTGTGAGATTTAATGTGAAGCTCATAAAAATATCTCATAATCCCGCGGTAGGACAATAAATTGCAGAGTTTTGTTTAACGCGGTACATAAACAAACTCGTGAAAATTACGTAGGTACACACACATATAAAACCGTGTAAAATATTAAAGAGTAATTTTATGTATACAAACACAAATTATGAATAGAAAAACGTAGCTTTCTTTCTAAGATACTATAACTTCCGTACTTTAAATGCATAATATGAAACCGAAATTATATATATGCGCCTGTCTTTAATGAAATCATTTCCCGAGTAAATGTGATCATCAGTAAATTCAGAATCCAAATAAACTAAAGAATGAAGCACTAAAGCAATATATTAACCAACCGTTGATTACTGTCATCATGTGCATGTGCCCTCGTAATAGTTTACGTGTTGGCTGCAACAGCACAATACATATGAGTTATAAAACTCTTATTGTTAGCAAAAGTAACCTTTGACGATGGGTCCCTTCTTTACAAAATAAAGTAGGTTCGACCTTAAGGTTGAAGTCAAGTCCAAAAAATGTCTGCGAGACAAAATGGGAGTAGTGCGAGTGAGCAACAACACCCAAAAGCTCACGTACGTACACAAACCAAACTTGTGCAAACTACAGACATGCAGACAATTGAGTTTGGTGGTTAGACTCACTTTCATTTTTTCCTTATTGTTGACATTAAAAACGTGTTTACTGTACTGTTGTTACTACAAAATGTTCCTTATCCTATTTCCCTATAGAATACTTTACATTATGTACTATGTATGTACTTTAGGTATTTACATTTTCATCCCAATCCTAGCTTTCTGCATTTTGTTTTATTCTTTGTTTGTCTGAAAACTTTATGCCTTTCCTTAAAATACCGAGAGGGGATACCTACATATCCTATAATGTACCTTTTATTAGAAACCTGGATATCCCACTCCATATACCATCATCATATCCCAAACTATCTCCACCGCCCACAACATCTCCGTCCGTCCGTCCGTCTCCAGAAGTTGGGCTGTCATCCTCACTGTCACACTGAATCATCTTAAAAGAATATAAGAGGATCCTAAAATCCTTCCCACCTTTTTAAAAATAAATCTTGGTCACAACAAGTACAGGATACAATTTTTCTATCTTGCTTTGTTACTCATAATTATTGGAATAAATATTCCTGTGCATAACTATATACTAATGTCATTGCTCTATAAGACTTTTGTTTGCAAGATACAGTAAGGCTGCTTGTGCATTTGTATTTACTATAAAGATAACTTTTAATATGCCTGTAATACTAGCAGTCACATAATGCAGTCACAAGGCGCATTGGATTGGAACACAGACAAGAAAATTATTGTAAAGGACATTCAGTAAACTGCTACTAAACGTGTAGGTTGTTTATGATGATGCTGACGATGTTGTGCCACTACTACTACAAAACTCACAACACCATCGCTGCATCCATCCCCAGCAAAATAAATTCCGTCACACCAACCACCATCACTGAATAACATTGATACGACCATGCATGGTGGTTGAACAAATTCTCAGTCATCTACGCTCATATAACATTTAAAATATATGCATCTTATTACTACTACTACGAGTGCTCATTTATGATTATTTCCATCCCTGCATAATAGTTTTACGATCCACATTCTGCCCATCACATCTCTCCCCTGTCTCTCTTTTCAACGCACACACACATTTTTAGGGTTTTTTTGTGTGTGCGTTACAGCCATTTCGTCGTGGTCGTTGTCAGTCACAGAACATCGTCACACTACCATTTTTGAGTTCTCGTCATTGTCGTCATCGTCATCAACACGTAATATTTTTAACCTAGCCTTCCTCCTCTTCATTCATCCACAAAATTCCAAACGCCAAACCTCTCTCACGCCGTAAAAAATAGCAATGTTTATTCAGTCTAAATAAAAAAAGATTATCATGAGCTGCTGCTGTGTCACCATTCTTTCGCCTAAACTATTTTTATACACGCACTCACCACCACCCAACAGGCAACAACATCCCCAAAATTTAATATAGTTTCAATCAAAGTGTAATGGAAACTAATGCTAATCAGATTTCAAGCTAAAAACAGGCTCACAACATCAGCCCACAAAATAATAACTATTATCATCAAAAGGAGGGAATCGACAAGTACGACACATCCTTCATGCAGCTTTTTTATAGTTACTGGATTACATGCATATTTTTTATGAATGTGACTAAAACTAAAGTGAATTATCGTATGCGATGTTAAATAGAAAAGGAATGACTCAGAGAAAAAGCAGTCAATATCCTCATCACCATTTTTAGCTCTCCACATATCAGTACTCCTGCAACTTCATCTACCACGACAGAAAACTCTCTGCTTTTCATAGTCAGTGTTTTTTGTTAAGTAGTCGTGGCAGGAACGAGTGTGAGACTATGTGAAACGATATATCAGATTATTATGTGAACAAGCAGTGAAGTAACGTTCTTTCACAGAAAGAAAAAAAAATGTGTAAAAAGAGAGGAACAGGAATACCAAGTAAAAAATAACCACTTGCTATGGGGTTTTCTTGTTCTGCTTGAAAAACATCACAATATTTTGGATGATGAACTTATAGTGGATTTTTTTTCACTACATAAAAATACATATCTGTTTTAAGTTTACATGTCCGTTTCATTTTTTATATTGAAGTGAGTGCAAAGACGAGTAATACTTTAGACAGATTTTCTGTGTGAGAATATTTTCCAGGGAAGAGTGCTCTCTGTTTAATTGAAGCAAACATCCGTCCTCCTTACTTGTATAGGATGCTATTATGATCATGAAGATATAATGCTGAAGAAGAATCATCATCATTTTTTGTTGGTCTTTTTTCCTAACAATATGAGCATTATGCATGTATATAGCGTGTAATGTAACGTACTCAATCCTTTCATTTTTTACGACTAGTAGTGGTGGTAGTAAGTACAATATTTATTCAAAGTATCACGCTCAGTTCTGTGCAGTTTGTTAGGGAGAGAGCCGCGTGCTGTTCGCTCACCAAATAACCACCGTTGTCGACCTAATCGTGTGTTCCGTTTTTGTAATATTTTATTTATATATTTATTATCAACCAAGTTATAACCATGCACGTCGTTTAATCGCATTTATTGATCCCATTATCTCATTTTCCACAAATATCCTAAATATATACCTACCTGGAAAACACCAAGCCACTATACTACTACCAGCAAAAGCAAAAACATCAAGTCAACAATTCTGACGATATAATATTTTTACTACAGCAAATAAGAAGGAGCAAACTATTGAGAGAGAGCTCTCTCTCGACATCGAGTCGTGTGTCGCATTCTTTCCATAGCTCAAAAATTAGCACATTCCTATTTTTACCTTTTTTTATAATAAAGTCATATACGTTTTTATCCCTACATATATGCGTCCACAATCATTTCGACCAAATGCCAACCAACAGCAGCAACCACCTTGCTAAAATATAGTTGTACGAAAAGAGCAAAACTGCCACGATCGGATTTTCTATTTACGTTACCTGTAAACTATTTCATTTCCGTTGTTGCTGGGAGGAAAGCACTCAACCGACAAGAGTCAGAAGAGAAATAAGGAAGATATACACTCCTGCTGTACAGTTTTGTATATGCACTTTTATATTGACCAACATTACATGTAGTAGATGTGTACGAAAATTTCCAACAACCAGAAAGGAAGACTTTTGTCCATAGACTACTCCAATATTGTTTTCCATCATCGCTTATATGCGGGAAGGAGCGAAGTTAATTTGATTTATCTATAATTCATTCCATCGCAGATTGGAATAGACAAAGTAGCTCAACACCATTATCATAATCGGTCCCAGCTGCAAAAATAGTACACCTACGCCAACAACGCTATCATCTTCATCAGATTACATTTTAGTCGCCTATTATTACTGCATCGACGAGCTGTGCCTAAGCCATTTAAACAAAACCTTCTATAATCTACAAAACATCATATCTCCAGCATTCATTTGATGATGTATATTCGCATATATAGCCTTTATACTGAAATATAAGATCTTACATAATAGTTCTACCGAATTAGCACAAAGCTCCAGTTTTTCGGCTTCCTTTCTCAACAAGCTGCTTATATCTGGAAAGAGTAGTTCTGTGAAAACGAGAGAGAGAATGTGATGAAGGGGAGGGGGAAAAATTCGACGGAGAAAGCGACGCCACTGTAGAAAAAAAGTACTTTCTACTTTTGTAGCACTGTATACTTGAGAATCCAGGCTTTCACTAGGAGAGAAGCCACGCTCCAGGAAAAAACGATCGATCATCATGAGTTTATTGACAGTAGTTGTTGTAATGCCCGTGGTGAATGTTGTTGTGGGTGCTGCTGCTGCTCTCCATCTCCTTTCTCCTTTTGCTCTCTCGGATCAGTATTACTACAGAGAAGAAAGTAATGGAAAGGCGGAGTAAATTCCTTTAACACCAGCAACAAATAATATAACTGGACTATAGTGGACGAGGAGAAAGTTTTATATGAATGCTTGCTTAGTATGAGACAGGCATGTACTTTATATTATTTCGTTTCCAGTGACCAAACCTTCATTTCACGCCTCCACACACGTTCCCTTCAAAGTGTGACTAGTTTTGTGCACGTTATATAATATTCATCATTATTACAGTTATTTCATTGAACTACTTTCAGTACGCTGCAGAGAGAGAGAGAGAAAAGAGAACGTCAATTCCAGAAATAGAAAATTACATACCTGTTGTCTTCTTCCACCTTATATATTATGTAGATTGTTGATTCGTTCGTTACGTTCCGGCATTCATTCATTTCATAAGAAGTGTGTTAAGTAATAACACTACTTGTGAGGTCTCATAAATTGATTTAAGCGACTTCGATCCAGTGTGGCCTAATGGGAGCAGTGTGAAAGGAAAGAGTGAAAAGGGAAAAAACGAGCACTCTTGGAACATTTGGATGGAAGCGTGCACCGCACAATCATACAATTAGACAGAGCGACAGTTTTTCTACATGCCACTGTTCATTTAGTGAAAGTAAAAAATAGAGTAGGAGGTCAACAAGAGAGGAAAATGACATTTTATTAATGTAGCTAGCTGTCTTATATGGGTTCGTAATATTCCCGGTGATTAACCAATAAAGAATGCTTTGATTATCAATTTTGTCAAAAGTACTTCAGTCAACGTTTCTTTTTTTGTATTTTTATATTACATTGTATTCTACATAGTTTAGCATTAAAATATTTATTCAGAGAAGATATTCATTTTTTTGACACAATCCAATCAAAAACTCTAGTGTAACGTATACATTTCCATATATTCATTCCAACTTATTTATTGTCAAAAAACATTTTCTCAGAAACCTTTCTTATTATTTATCAATATTTTCCTATTATTCTCCACATTTTAATTTAACTCTCAATCAAAGTACAAAGAAGTATTTAATGGAAACATAGAGAAATCAATTTTTGTAGAGAAAAGCCAACAAAATCCACTTCCTTTTCTATGAAAATTCAAATCTATATTAATTTCTCTGTTAGCTCACTACAACTTGAATTCAATCAAAAAACGATGCAAATTGACGCAATAAACTTTGGAAATAATCTGTAACGAAGAAAAAAGATATGTGAAAACGAAGAGCCTAAAAAACGGACGTTGAGCGTTTGTTGTTCCAGTGCCGATTTTGTGTGTTTGTGTGTTTCTACAAGTATTTTTTGTAAACCGCATTTTTTTGTAAAAGAGAAAGGTCACGAGCAAAATCCCTTTTAAGCACTGGCTGCTTTGTTCCAAGGGATTGAAACATTGTTGAACAGTTTTCGTACTTGTGTGGATTGTTACACCGGAAGTGCAAATATTTCTTCTACTCTTTCAAATTGACACGCAAAAACATTCTTCGAAAAGTGCTCATTTGCTCATCATTTTTGAGGAAGCGAGGAAAAGGAAAGGCAAAGACAAACTTTTTCTTCTTCATCTCCATCTGTATCGAAAATCGTTGAATATTTTTCTGTGACAAGCGTTGTTGAACAACTGAACAATCTTTATACAGCTTTGCTATCATTTTAGCATTGTTAATCAGAAAGTGATTACTGTCGATCAGTATTCACGGTTTTTTCCTTTAAGCGAATCGATCAGTGTACCGATCGTACACTCATACATTTCATGATTTGATAATAAAATACTGATAATAATCATTTTAAAAACGACAAATTACCATTCTATCCAACAAGTTGAGCAAGCTAATAAAATATTACTCACGAGTATAAAATAAATAATAAACGAAGTTCAAAAGCCGTTGTCTCTCCTCCACTTCAAAAGAGAAGAGCACATAGACATAATATATTTCAATTGCGAAACAACACGGAATGAAAATGGGGACTTGTGAACAGGTAAGACAAGTACATATAGAGAAAATTTAATAAAAAATAAATTATTATTTTTTCATATAAAAGAAAAAACATTTCAACATTTCGGATAGAGAAGAAAAGTGCACTCCTTCGTCTTGCAATATTACTATTACCAGTTTAATGCGATTATATTCAATAAAGAAACGTCGGTATGAAATTTGATGGTCATGGACCTACAACAATACATAACTTGTATTGTCTTTTTCATTACGCATTGTAACAGCAATAAAAGTAAAAAACATGATTCTCTTTGAAATAATGAAGCATATATTTTGCATCTATGGAGTACTGAGACATTGCATTTCAAACTACAGAAGCTACTACAAGATAAAAGGAAACCCAATATTATTAATGCGGATTAGGTAAAATTCATGTTAAATGACATGATATATCGTGGCACGCTGAAGGATGAATAAACACTAGGATTTGAATGTAGGTAGAAGATATCATTCTCTTACGATTAGTAGAAATGCAATGTTATTTACATAGTATGCATGATTTGGTCATGAAAAGTCAACATTTTTTTCTTAATCTCTATATGCTCAATAGAAACTTGAATTGTGTACAAGTAGAAGAAAAGATCCGTAATAACAAGAAAATGTAGAAGGCACAATGCCCAAATCTCAAGGACATGACATGATCTTTGTTGATGGGGACGAAGGCAGAATTTTTTATTGCACACACTGATTGTGAGGCTCCCATGAGATTATGCATAATATGAGATTAAAATGAATACATTATGTGTAGAGCAGTTTTCATTTCCTTACCTTTCATCTCGTTTTTATGCTGGCTTTGTCAAGAATTCTCTTTTCTTACATTTCGTCCTTTGCAGACTGAATTGATTTTATATTTTAATGGTATTTTGATTGATCCCCTTTTTATGCCGTCGTGAGTACGACAAAATGTTTTAAAGGTGATTGAATATAGAAATGGCATGAAGGTGACAGGATCTCAATAAACTTTCAAATGCGTTTGCGATGTAAGATTTTATTATTTCTCATTCTTTACCTTTCACTTACAAACAAATTCAAATATATTTTTTATTATGGTATATGCAAAACAAACTTACAGACAGGGAGCTTTCGAGAATGAACACACCTTTTACCCTTGTTTCTTGACAGTTTGACTGACACATTTTTTTGTAGTTTGATGGAGTGATATTGAAATTATTGAGATGACAAAACAGGGAAAGATGTTTACTTACCTTTGTGAGTTTTTGTTAAAAAAAGCAATAAAACTTAAAATTTACATAAAATAAAATTCTACGTCATACCCCTGGCTATTGTAAAGCCTGTTAGTGATACACATTTCGTTGCTGTTTGTTAACAAAACGAAAATTTCATTTATTTATTGCCACTTATGAAAACCTAATATTCATTATGCTAATAATTTAGTTTTTATAAATTTGAGTGACCCTTCACATATTCCGATCCGGTACATTACCTGTTTGCTGGTTGTGGTAAAAAACCTGAAACCTATCAATTGCATTTACCTTTTTTCCAATTTTCTCTAGCATCATCTTCGAGTTTTTAGGCATCATAAAGTTTTACTACAGTTTAATGACCAATTCGTCACTAATGTTGCTAATGCAAAAACAAGTCGGATAATAATATGTTATTTGATCTATGTATTGACATTTCTTCAATGGTAAACACTATTATGACACTTCATTATTTTTCCAGAGAATGACAAAGTTTTACTCATCTTTATGTAAACCTAAGCGTGCTAAAGAATAACATGAAAAGGAAAGTTTGACCACAGCCATGATTACCCAAATGTAAATATACAGAATAATTTGGTTCGAGTTACCACATTGTTATGCAATCAATCCTGTATGTTCATATAAGTTTTGGAACCTGAGCAGTTTACATAATAGTTCTGCCTGCTCAAATGAGAAAAGTGAAAGTTTATCTGAGGATTTGCGTTCATATTTTTTTTAAAATAAAAATGAGCCATAATACACGGACAGTCGTTATTACAGTCGGGTGGAAACATTCAGTTTATGAGTGGGCTAAAAATTAGTTTCATTTTTCAAAAGAAATTTAAGCCAAAGCTGGCTTACAAGTTTGTATAATCAAGTGCAGATTGTACACTGTTGGTATTTAGAGTTAAGACTCCGCAGTACACTACAGAATCCACGTTCCCAGAAAAGCTAAAATTGCAAATGAAGTAGGATTTTGTTTGAAAATAAAAGTGTGCAAAGCGTCGACAAGTAAATTAGGCGTTCAAAGAGAACTGTTTTGGTTTTACTGGGGTAATGAAAGTCAAATAGTGGCCCTCCAATTAAGTTAGATACAGAATTACAAGGTGAAAAAATTAAGAGAAAACTAGGTGTATATGCTCCTTGTATTTTGTGGTGTTCATTGTAATGATGCTTACTGCATGAAAAGAGAAACTAGGCCACAAACTCATCATAAGTAATAATATAGTGACTACTAATGGTGAGCATGAAAGATTTCTTTAGAGAAGAACACAAATTAGCTTGTTTGGTTAATTAGTGTACACTCATGACCATACTTTTATGCTTCAACAGATTAGTAATAATTGCCAGATAATAAGGGTATATGGTGTTCTGTGTTCCTCATTAGCTGTACAATTGATTGACTTTGAGCACTCATTTCACCTGTACGAGTTTATTTGTTCCATATAATTCTACATGAAAATGTGAAACATAATTAGATTTTTGTATAACAATTTAATAGTATCAAAAAGTTCCATGTATTTGGCAAGAACGACATTCTGGAAATTATATTTCATCATGAAAGCAATGAATGTCGAGTTGTACACGTGTGCAAACATTTTACAAAAGAACGAACATTTGAATTTTTAAATTAAAGGGCATTCAGTTAGTTGGATTAAAAGCTTGTAGTTCGGCAAATATGAGAAAATCCAATTAATTTCTTTCAAAATATGTAGTAAAAGAGATACTCAAGTTCACTTCAACCTTTCTATAAGTCTATGGTGGATGAAGAGCCTGTAAAGTTATTGCTCATACAAAAACTTTTCTTCCATTCATTTCCGAATAAATGCTTGACTGTAGCATGCATTTGTTTGAAATGGTAAACGATTGCGAGTGCAATAACTAAGCAATTTCGTGCTTTTGTGTTTGACCAATTTTTCCTAACCTTCAAATCCGTGTTCTTGTCAATTATAGCCACAACCAGCAGAACAGAGGGCGGACACGGAAACACAGAGGGAAGGGCTAAGCATGGAGGAAAACAACTTGACAATTACAGGCCCTCCCGCTTCCAGGACGGTGATTGACAATCTGAAGAAACTTCTACTGCAACGTCAACATTCCAGGGAAAGCGATACTGAGGTAATATTTCCCTAATACTCAGAAATGTGTGGTATACTAAATGTATGATTATAATGAGGATTCATCCATATCATCAAAATGTGTGTACATGAACTCATTAGCTTTCCTTTGTTTCGCTCACTTCCCAGAATAATCGAAACATTGCCATCCGATCGGACCAAGGGTCTAATTCAGATGCAGCCTTTTATTCCCAGTTCTCAACTTCATCCTCAGACTCTGATGACTCTTCAGACTACATGATCTTTCAAGAAATTTCCAACCAGGAGGGATGCAACAGTAATGAAGGAAGACGAAAGCACAGACGTCGAAGGTCATATTCCAGCTCGTCTTCCTCATCATCCTCACCAGTTGCTCGTTGCCGGCGCAAAGTAATGAGAATATGAAACTTTAATGAAAGCTTTATAGATACAATGTGGAAAGATGATACCGTTTCCACTATAACGAGGCAGTTCATGTAGGTAGATGCATTCTTGGTTTTCTACTTGTTTTTCATGCTTCAATACTTTTCTCTCTCCTTCCACAGGTTACACGAGTAAACGTTACTTTATCAAGCAGTATTGCTGGTGACGGAGAAGCATCCGCTACACAAAAATCCGCTTTGGACGAGCAAGTTCACAATAATGAGTTCAACGACTCAGCAAATTCCACATCATCTCATAAAGATTCTTCCAGTGAAGATGACTTTCCAGGAGCAAACAACAGCAAAAGCTTATCGTCTTCAGAGGAAGTCGCCCCAAACCGGTGTACGAAGCTAAAGAGCAGACGGGACAGAGACCGGAAGCGGAAACGATATGAACTAAACTACACATCTCATCGCCCTAAACTCTTGAAAGCAGCAAACAGTACGGCCATCACCGCATCACCCCGTACCGAAGAAACTTCTCAGAGTAAATGCGTCGACAACGGTGAAAACAAAGGCAGCAATGAAAACAATACAAGTATTGCGATCGCCACAACTCCTTCCTTAAAGGATGACACAGTTCCAGTGACAGAGAATTCTACCAATAATGAGACAAGAGAATCGTCAGCATCATCAGTAAATAATATTGCACAAAATCTTTCTGCATCTACTTCTTCTACTTCTGTTATTCCTAATTCTTCTTCGACGACAAAGGAATAAAACCAATAAATGGTCTGGAACCATTTTATTTGATAAGAATGCCAATTTCTACTACACAAAAACACAAACTTTTTTGTCAATTGTCTCTCATATATTTACTACATATTTTTCTTCAAAAATCCTTTTAAGAAGATACCCTTTATACAAACAGAGACCAATACTTTTTTGTCACATTCATAGTTAAAATGTCTCTGTAAAATAATTTTTGCATTGATTATGTCAACATTGAGCCTTTAAAATGAGTGTATTATTATTGTTGAATTGAAACGGTGAGGTATTATCAACAGAGAGAGAAAAGTTTTGATTATTTAAGAATGCCTACGTACTTCTTTCTTTTTGTGTATGAAATGTAGGATGGAATGGTTTGTAATTTTGAATCCCGATACTTATAAAAATCGTAGTAAGGTCATAATAATTGTTTTGCTTGTCGTATGACGTAATAAAGTATAGTGTTAAAAGATACTATTATTATGAATTTAATGTAATAGTAGAGATCATCACGTGAGGAGATAAGAATGTTTTGTAGGTAATTTTCATAATATCATCATATTCTTTGCAGCAACGAATGATTTTTTTCATTCAACATAATATGTATTATCTTAAGTCGCTGTAGATTTATTTTCTATCATTTATGATTCTGTGTATTATTTATGTACTAAACTAAAGTATATATAGCTAGCAGCTTCCAAGTGTCAAGTCAAAAGTCAAGAATTGTACAGTTACCTACCGATTTTTCCAGAAAATGTAAACGATTAAATTTTATTATTAAAATCATGAAAAAACATAAATTGACAAAAATATCAATTATTATCATTGAGAAAAATCTTTGAAACAAAATTATCGTTGAAACAAAATCATCAGTGAAACAAAATTATCGTTGAAACAAAATTATCATATTGAAACAAAATCATCAGTGAAACAAAATTATCATTGAAACAAAATTAGTGAACTGTATATATATCCCACCAAATCTGATTATTCTGTAATATTTAGTTTGTAATGTGAGTTTACATAAGGTTAAAGAGTAAAGAGTAACTACACATGTGTCGATATAAGGAAGAAAATAATAAGTCATAGGAAAAAAACTCAGCCATAAAATCCAAATCACAAAAAAATCTAATCACGTTTTCTAAAGAAGCTACGGAATTTCTTGGGGGACTGCGGCTTAAATGCTACTTCTTCAGAATTAAAGTCATCTCCCACGGGCTGCTTTCGTTTCTTCTTCAGGATAATTTTTAGTGGTATTTTCTTCCTGCGAAATAGATAAGATAAAAAAAAAAACAAATCAAACAAGGTTAATGGATGTCTTGTATGTACTTTCGGTTCATTAGTTCATTTCATTCTCCTAATAATCAGTTACCCCCAACGATACGTCTTGGTTTTTGGGAATATCTTGTTCCGATATTCATCCATTTGGGACGAGGTCAGTAGATCGTAAGGGTCATAGTCGCTTCTCATAGTTCTCTGCTCACTCTGTCTACTCCATTCTTTGAAGGCATTTGCATAGCATACTGATTTCTTTTCCTCATATCTCAATTTCCTTTTCGATGACTTCATTGATTGCACAGTGCGCCTTTCTGGAGTCCGGGATTTCTTGCCACCTGTCAAAACATCTAGTGTTCGAGAATATCCGAAAATGGGACTCAACACCTCACTCCCATCATCGTCTCTCTCATCAGTAGATGCTCGAGAACAATCTTGCACTGGAGTAGAGTCCTGCCTCTCATTATTCTTGTCGTCTGCCAAGACACTAAAGGTTCGAGAGCAATCCTGTGTTCGAGAGTATCCGAAAATGGGACTCAACACCTGACTTCCATCATTGTCGCTCTCATCAGTAGATGTTCGAGAATAATCTTGCACTGGAGTAAAGTGCTGCCTCTCATTATTCTTGTCGTCTGCGAAGACATTAGATGTTCGAGAATAATCTTGCACTGGAGTAAAGTCCTCCCTCTCATTATTCTTGTTGTCTGCGAAGTTATCAGAAGTCCTAGAATACTCGAAAACTGGACTCAGCCCCTCGCTCCCTTCACCTTTGCTGTCCGCTAATACATCAGATACTGGAGAAGATTCAATCTGGTCGTCTGCCAAAGCATTAGAAGTCCGAGAATACCCGAAAACTGGACTCAGCCCCTCGCTCCCTTCACCTTTGCTGTCTGCTAATACATTGGATACTGGAGAAGATTCAAATAATTCTGGACTAAGCACCTGACTCCCATTATTCTTGTCGTCTGCGAAGACATTAGATGTTCGAGAACAATCTTGCACTGAAGTAGAGTCCTGCCTCTCATTATTCTTGTCGTCTGCGAAGACATTAGATGTTCGAGAACAATCTTGCTCTAGAGTAGAGTCCTGGCTCTCATTGTCTTCGCTATCTGAATCGCGTGTTTGGGCTAATGGAATGGTTAAATTCAGGATGCTACGCTGAGGGCTGCCAATTTCACTCACGGGAGGCGTAAGGGGTTCAGGTAATAGTGCAGATGGTTTGGGGGAACTGTGCCGAATATAGTTTTGAATACGAAGAACACGAGAAGGTGTTAAAACTGCCTTGTTCTTGAGTTCTTGATTTTTTAAAGCCATTCCAGCAATAGGTGTGCTTGGAGCTCGTCCACTTTTCGAACGAAAAATTTGGTTCCTATCCATTGGACTGGTAGACTGACGAAATGGAGCATGCTTGTATAGATGAGCATATTTTGCTCGAGCTTCCTTCGGCAATGGGTCTTCAAAATTTGTTGCAGTTGACACATTTAGAACCTGGTTGATACGACCTTCCGCTTTCTCATCTTCATCTTGCAGTGGACTCTCTTGTTCAGACAATACGCTAACGTAATATGCACTTCCGCTAGACACGTTACTACCACTTCTAATTGTTTGATTAGCCGTTTGAAGGATACTTTCATTCTCTTGATTTTCCTTGCCACTGTAATTCAACAGGTCTGCACTGATTTCCAACTCCCTTCCAGGACTTTTTTGAGAAGCACCGCTCAAGCGTGTTTCGTTGAGAGTTTTGTCAAGCCCAAAAACCTGAGAGTCGGGGCACCACGATTGGGTGTAACTTAACTTGTGCTCGGTCGTCAGCTATTAAAAATTAAGGAAGCAAGACGTTAGAATACTTAATTATAATGTGTCTACTATATGCAAACTAATTTGTTTTAACATTACATACCAAACGCCGTAACGCACGTGGCCTTTCGCAGTTTCGAGTCCCACACTATAGTAAAATTAAAGGGAACAGTTAATACAGTGTCAAACACAACAATTTTTTAGCTTAAGTTAAGTTAAGTCCTACAATGTTCGTACCTCATGAATGTTGTAGCCCATATCCTTCATCACTTTCTCTACCAAGTCTCCATCACGAAAAACGAAATAAATTGACCGGTAATGCTTTCCTATCACGCTCTCAATATCAGTCGCCACATTTTCAAAATCCACACTCAGAACAATGTGGAAAAACAGAACCTTTTCGTCCTTCATGAAGGTTGACTGAGTATCTGAACTCTCTTCTGTATCCATTTGGCTCCTTCCGTCATTGACTACCCAATTCAAACAAACTGAATCTATCTGGTCCTTTCTGATGCTTAATGATACGAGGGACGCCACTCCAGGAACGGAGCAAAATGCGTGAAGTCTTCCGCTGTTGATACTAAAGTCCACCCAAAACTCTGCGTTGGTTTGCACATGGTGCTAAACAAAGAAAATTGCAAACGATGAGCCTTATAATTTGTTACAATAATATTTGTATCCTGTAATTATGCACTAATTATGGGTACTTACCTCTGGAGGTCGAATTTCTGTATCACAGGCGAATAAGTACATACAAGGTATGGGAATGATAGATTTAGGTCCTCCCAAGGAAAGATTGAAGGCGTTCAGAAAAGTTCTGATATTCTGCAATGCGAAAAAACACATTTTACTATAACGCTATCATACCTAGGCACTTAAAATTATTAGATATATGGAAACTATATTAGAATCAGAGCAATGTATAACTAACGGATTCCGGTTCATCTGAGTTCCATAGGAGTTCTTTCCTCGTGTTGGCATCAACATTTGCAAAGACTGAATTGATTACAGGTAACGCTCTTCCTGGTGGTGCCCATTTCGCCCAACAAGCGATAACTGTTGTCAAGTAATGCTGGCATGAAAAGTCTCCACAGCTGAAGATCGAGTTTGCTACCTTAAACCTAATTAAAAGAAACATTTTGTTAAGGCCAAGTGACATAATGTGCTATCAGGATAAAGCTGAAACGAACGTTAGGTCTTTTTATGAAAAATATGAAATGAACACACAAAATATAAGTCATTACATTTGATCTCCGATTTCATAGCACCAAGTGATTCGAAACTCTTCGTGGTCGGGGTAAGAAAATGCATTCATCATGTGCAGTACAATAGGTGAAATGAGAACCGAGTATAGCCAAGAGTCAGGGTTGTCACATGAAATTTTGATCAAAGAATTCAAAAAATCCTTCATGACTTCTCCAAAGAGTGCCTCAGTTTGCTGGCACCTTGTGTACACAGCAATAACCACGACCTAGAATTTTCACAAAAACATACACAATTCATATTTTACTGCGACACCAATTTGAAAAAAATATGATCATTTTTATGCAACACATCAAATATATTTGATAATACATAATACAATTAATAATCTATAATGTAGACTTACTTCTATATAAGCGCCCATGTCATATAAGACATCATAAACATCGCATATTCGTGCTGGTGGGTGGCTCAATGAAATAGATAAAACCGTAGTTTGGATAATTAATTCTTGCAAATCATGAACAGCCTCAAGAATATGAGATTGGATGAAGGTATCCTGCAACAAACAAAATGATTCATAATGATGAGCAGTAGCATCGAAATTACCGAGTAAAATAAAACATTTCTCTAAAGAGATCGGTTGCGCTTTCGGGTTAAGATTATGCGATCATAAAGGGGATATGAATGAGGAAGAAGGCAATCAAGGGGATGAAGGATGTCTGATGCAGAATAGTTAAACATATCCACCATCCCTCATCTCCCATTATTACATTTTAATATCTCAACCTGCAAGCTCAATACGCCCCTTTCGACGACTTTCATACAGATATTGCCGTGAAATCAAGAAGCAACAGACGCCGGGATGTCTACGTATTCAATCGACTTTTTTGTTCGCAGACATTTAAAAGAGAGCTCGTAATTCAAGGGGCGACTAGAGTACTTCGTCGACTTTCTTTGTCCTCGTCGTCGACAGATTTACAAAATATCTTCGTTGTAAATATGATAAAAACTAAAATTTGCATATGAAAATGCGCATGTCCTCTCACACACAAATATGCAGTTGTACGTGTAATACTTCTGTGAGTAAAAAACTTAATTGATGGTGTGTCTATTAGGGGGAGGTGAGTGAAGGGGAACGCTTCGATTAAGAGAGTTCGCGGTTCGCGATTCAAAAAGGGGACATTTAATTTTACTACTCAACCGAATTTTTAGTAAGTAGACCCCCGGGAGTCGTAAAAGGGACAATGTAAGATTTTTTGCGGTTTATTAGTGCGCAGTTATACTACAAATAAATAATTTGCTATCATTACCTCTGCTACTACGACTGACAATCGTCCAAAATACAAATTGATTCGTTGTAATAACTTTATTCGAACATTTCGTCCTCGCGAAAAACTCTGCAAATCGAAAACCAATGTAAAAATCATAGCACCATACAAGTCATCATTCATAATAATAAAAGACATTCCTAAAACATTAAAAATTAATTCAATTTGATAATTAAATCACTGACAAATAATTCCTTAAAAATCTCACCCGTTGGATTTCGCGAATCGCTGACTTAATGGTCTCTGAACTTAAAAGTTCAAGGCCTGGGTGCTCATCCCCACCACTTTGGGCAGGACCACCCCCCTTATCACTCATCGTTAACTTTAATCACTCTGAAGATTCCTATTTAAAACAAAGAGATTTCACAATCTGACGACTGACGCCACCTTCAAATACGCCATAAGGCAAATCCTACACTAAAAACTCTCTAGTTTTCCATCGCATGAGATGAAAACTATCAATTTTGAATAGAAATGATGCCCAAATTCCAGACTCCAGACACGTCAAAAGCTACAAAGTTGATTTCAGATTTCAAATAATAAATGCAAATCAAAGTGATGTTGTGATTCGAAATCCACCGCCTAGATTTCAAAAGAAACTGTCATCGCATCAGTTTAATGTGTTTCCATTCCCCGTTTCTACATCTTCCCATCAAAAAAAGGAGAGAAAAGCGAGCAAGACTCTAATGCGAGAAGAAGAGATCAAGAGAGAGTGACATTTTTAAAAGCACGCAAACATAAAATCGAAACTGCCAACATCCCAACGCGTCGCATGAAAGCGCAGTACCCAGGAAGACGCGTGCATTTACTTCTCTCCGGTTTTGATTTGACCTACAAGAAAAAATGTATGAAGCGAAGCTGCCGCTGCCGCACGAACCGTGAGGAAGGAACGGTCTGTTGTGGTTCGAGCGGTTGCATTTGAATGCACCAGCAAAACGTTATGTCTTGTTCGGGCATGCAGAACTGGAGGAAGGTTGGAACGAATGGCAGCGATGAGTTTGGCGCAGTTTGCATGTATGGCTAGCATGAAGGTATACTTTTAACGTTTTAGCAAGCTAGATCGCGAAAGGTGCTGTATCCTCTATCAGCACCTGAACTTGGGCATACGAAGCTCCGCTATGGCTATCCTCTTTCTTTTTAGTCACCAGAACTCATCAATCTCTCGTGAAGCCATAAATAGCTATTTTTCGCTTTAATTTCCTCTCCAAAAATAGGCGCCCTTCACTCTTATTGGGTTTGAGGTCATTACTGACCTTTCGAAAGGAAGTTGTGTTATGTCTGCAGAATCATGAAGTATTCAATGTGTGAGTTGGGATGTTGAAAAGCATTTTACATGTTGATTTGAATTGACCATAAGTTGAGGAACAATGAAACAAACATTGGGCATGTCGCTGGTGGATCTTCGCAAATCGATCAGCGTCCATCAAAATGTTAGAGAGCTTGTGTTGCGTTGATGAAAGCGGTGGTAGAGCCAACTTTTATTCAATCCTTGCCACTTTTTCCATGCAAATGCTGAGATCCAAATTGTCTCTCGAATGTAACGCGTTGTTAGCCATTCAGCGTTCGTTGTTCACGAACGTATCCATACAGAGCCATGCACGAACGCGAGATAAAGTATAAAGCATACGAAATGATAGGAGAAATAAAGCCTAAAAAGGCTTGCGATTACTTCATCCATCCCAATCGGTGCTGCTACATTTATCGCTTCTACAAACAAACAAGAAAACTACTTTTTTTGCAGGTTTATTTTTTCTCTATGAATATTTTACACACGAGAGATCCTCTTGATACAGTGTGTGTGCAGTAGAAAGTGAGTATTTTCAAAATATATGTTTATCATTGAATCGTTGTTTATGCATCAAAAACATGCCCTGATTGCCATGTATGCTACAATTCTTCCATTCTTCTCATCTCTTGTTTCGAAGTAAAAACTTTAATGATAGTCAACAGTCAACTCTCATCTCCATCTCTCTCTGTCTATCTCTTTTAGCTAGTGTTTATGTTAGAGACGAGAGAGAGACAACAAAATAAATATGCAACACTGCCAGCTATTATGCATCAGATTGGACCTGATTTATCCAAGATCTCTGTAAAAGGTCGTTCCTTCCATAAATATACATCATGTGTATGGAGATTCCACACAATCCAATCCACACGACAAGATTCACCATAAAAACATCACACCATTTTTATTCATTCCATGTACCTCTTGTATTATAGAAAAATCTCTCATAGAAATGTATACTCATTCCATTTTCATCTGTCTCTAGTCTGTATAAAACCTCCTATAAGAGTGCAGAGGTATGTAGAATTGCAGCATACCCAAGTAAAATTTTAGTACATGAAATTATTACAAGAAGCACTTGCTTTTAGCTCTGCTCCACTAAAAAATTCCTTCATGGGCTGTGATATGGGAGGATCTACAATCTACAGCAACACATCCCAAAAAAGAGAATGACGAGATAGAAAAACAGAAGGAATTCTCTACACATATTGCATATCATTATGATAGCATGCATTACATCGTTTTAGACCACAGGTATACATACTCTCAAAGAGTGCAGTGACAGTAGTAGTAAAAAAAGTAGAAAACATCTATACATGGAGTATATCTACTAGCATTGAATATTTATATGTGTAGCACTTTAGTTTGATTACTATTTATGATTGTGATATAAAAAAAGTTACGGCTTAAAAAGCCCATCATCGTCATTAGCATCGTCATTGAATACTTGCATATCATTCATATCTCTAAAAGTAAACTTCTTTCTGTGTTTGCTGTTTGTTTAATGGAAAAATAGAATTGGTTGAAAAAAGTCAGTTCGTTCGTTCGCACTCGCTTGTACCCAAAAGTGCAGTAGAAAGAGAGTGGGAGGGAATCAGCGTTTAATTTGGCAAGTATAGAAAAGAAGGACCTTCGCGAACTGTCTTGTGTTTTGTTGCGTGTCACACTCACACACTGGTTTACACACACATTTTGTAAGTTCCTTTTACTTGCCCTCTTACCTAATCAGTTCATCATTTAGATTTTTTTTTTGTATCAGCTTTTGGATTGCTAATCTAAACCAATTTGTGTATTCCGAGAAAAAAAAACATCTTGTGCTTTTGTATCTCGCGATAGTTTACTCAAGTTAAACCATCTTTGTATTTATGAGTGAAGTGGATTAGTATTAATTAAGAGGAATACAGAGGCGAGCAAATCGGAAATCAGCAGGATATTTTATTGGATCAAAAGAATAATTGCACTTTTATGTGTACGGCTGGAATAGGATTACTTTTACAGGTTGACTAACCAGGTGTGTCAGATTATAGATATTAGAAAACTTAGAGAGTTAATTTTTTTCGTGTTTTTGCATTTTTTCATATTTATTTCGAATATCTAAATTTTTGATACGCATCGCTTGTTGCTTGTGTGTACATGTAAAGATTATTCAGTAAGCGTGTAAGCAGTAAGCGAGGCAAATCCCGTACAACTTTCTTTCATAACTAGAATATCAGGAGGCTTATCTTGCATTTTTTTGTATTTGCGCATGGTCGGGTCAAGTTGAATCTATTTTTAAGAGAGTTTTTTGAGAGGATCAATTCATTTTTGGAAGCATCAGATCAAAGTCAAGAGTTATCAAGTTGTATCGCAATTTACAATCTTTATTTGTCAGGTGTGTGTGTGTGCCCTGATAAATGTCTATGTTCAAGTGAAAGCTGAAATTTTGAGGTGATTAACTTCACGCATTGCTTCCTGCATTGTTTCAAATTTTTTTGTGATACCATATCATCCAGGCGTGGTAATGAGACGAAGCAAAAAAAGACTTTTAAATATACAAGCTCTCAGTTGCATAACATATAACTTGATAATAGCTGATAATGGAGTTATTTTTGAGATTTGCATTATGTCCATGTAGTAGTATAGTTCATGCATAGTTTATTATCGTTTCCTTATCCTTGTAATACATATTTATGCAAAATAAGTTATGATTATGGTGGTTGAATTTATAATGTTTGGTGTTGGGAACTCAGTTCTTTTTTTTTATTCCGTTCACGTGTGATCTGACACGACACAGGTAATTGTGCAGAGAGAAAATTAATAGCTTTTATAATACGATATCTCGACCTACACAAAGTTTTGTTGGTTTTTCACACGAATGTAGAGCAAAAGGTGTAACTTCAGACCCATAGGTGCAAACTGAGAATTCAAAAACAATTCAGTAGATTTCTGGTAGTAATTAGATATTTGTACATTCATGAATCGTTCATAGAGTCAGAGTCAAACTTAATTTTCATCCAGTAGTTATAGGTTTTTTAGACAACGTATTCCGTTTAGAGCAATTACGCATGCACAGTGCGACCGTGCATATTGGAACATTCATATATCCTTCGTTGATTCGATTTTAATTGTTATATGTGGTGTGTTATAGGTCGTAACTAATAAAACCATTATCTTATCGTATGTAATTTTTAGATTCTCAAAGTGAGCCATGAAATATGAAACGAGTATAGCTTCAAAATAGTAGCAGTTATAATCGTAGTAAAACGACAGTGGGCATCTTTATACTTTTGAAACAAAACTTTCCACAAGGATTCAAAGGGCATACATCCCATACACGAAATAGATAAGTTTGATTGAAGGTAAGAAAAATCATATGCACACTCACTATTCAATGTAAATCCTCTTTTAATGGTATGATAATTATAATTATCGATTTTGTTTATGATTATTGAGCAGAGTCGTCGTGTTGCGTTGCACATTGATAAAAAACTCAACACCTGTGATTTTTGTGGCAATTTCTATGATTTTTACGTCCAATCAAAATGAGTAAAACTTGTGCCAAGTGTGAAAAAACGGTCTATCCGCTGGAGGAGCTAAAATGTCTTGATAAGGTATTTATAGAGTACGACTTTCCTCTCCAAGTAAACTTCCTATTATGTAAAATGGTCTAATAATTGTTTTGTCTTTTTTTATTTAGATATGGCATAAAGGTTGTTTCAAATGTCATGAATGTGGCATGACATTAAATATGAAAACATACAAAGGTTTTAACAAACTTCCGTATTGCGAGGCCCATATACCAAAAGCCAAAGCTACAACTGTAGCCGAAACTCCAGAGTTGAAGCGAATCCAAGAGAACACCAAAATTCAGTCCAATGTAAGGCCAGAATCTAAAAAGCTGCTAAAATAACGCTGATGTATCTTCTAAGATTTATTAGATTAATGTTTCTATATTTCTGTTTTGCTCAAACTTTGGTTTTATAGGCAGCATATCACGCTGAGTTTGAGAAATCCAAAGGGAAGTTCACGCCGGTAACAGATGACCCTGAGTCACTTAGAATTAAACAAAACACGAAAATAATTAGCAATGTAGCTTATCACGGGGACCTGGAAAAGAAGGCGATGATGGAACAAAAGCGGAATTTAGGAGGCGAAGGAGACGGCAATAAAAATGGTATGCCACCGGCCCGTAGTCCGTCTTCGTACATGGAGGAGCTATCCTCCGTTCCAACTTCGCAGCCTCCTCCCCCAGCACCGGCATC
>JAQIXX010001129.1:0-38592 GCA_034700605.1 Willowsia nigromaculata
CTCTAGATGTTCCAGGCCTTGCACCATCCTCGTCGCTTTCAGGCAATCCATCACTGGGTTCCAAAAATCCAACAACAGCAATCTGTAACAGGACTTCCGGCTCTAGTTCTAAATCCTTAAGGACTTGGTCATGCCGAGGCTCTTCACATGGCCAGCCATAAATGAATTGCTTGTGGATTGGTATTTTGAATAGAGATTCTACTTTCTTTCCCAACGCGCTAACTGGTTCATTTTCATCCAAAGTTACAGCGTGTATGATGTCTTCATGAACGAGCGTAAATTGAATTTTTCTAACTGATCCTCTGGGTCTACCCCTTCCCCTCCGAACAGAGTCTGACCTCGCTGTGTGAAACATAAATAAAAATAATAATAATGAAAACTCCATATATTGTTCCTCTACTACTATTAATTATTACTAAACACAAACTAGGCTTAAAATGCTAACAAAAACATATTTTACCATTTCTGGTAGCTGTTGAGCTCATCTTGACCTGGCTGACAGATGAGGGATTAGATTTCAAAATTTTTCATGGGATCCAAGTGTGGAGTATGTCTGCGCTCCTTAAAATATTAAATGAAACAAACAATGCTCATTATTGTAAATTGTCTTCTGTAATTATAGACCTATCTCGTTTCGTTTAAGCAAAACCAAAATAAATTGAAATCGTCGTTTTCCAGACTTACAACTTACTCATTTGAGACTGACAACTCTGATCTCCAATATCTTTACGGGCGGGTGACAGTACGGTTAGTAGCCAGAAACATCCCTTGGGTCAAATAAAATGACAAAAGCCATGTTGCATTGTCAATCGTGGAACAAAACCAAAATATTTGTGTTCAATTCCAATTCAAACTACTACACTACTTTGGTCAATAGACAGGATGGAGGTACTCAATTACGAACATGAGCACTACTGGGCACAAACAATTTCTTCATTCATAAAAACACACACGGCAATTACTCACAATTTAATCATCCTGATAATGTCAAAGCAAAGCTGTAATATTTTATAACATAGTTTTTGCAAACTACTAACTACACCTCATGTACATGTTTGAACATGTGCAGTGCATGTTTACATTCTTTACTAACTGCACACTCGCGAGCGACTTCCTATCTTCTAATCTTCTCCTTCACACGGCTCGAGCAAACCGTCCGCGTCCATCCTTCTAACATTATCGCAAAGGATACTACAACAAGCCGTAAACGAAGCGAAGCTACAAAAATTAGAAAGCTTCTGGTGGAAACACCAACATGTGGATGCGGTGCATTCAGTTCACAACAACTCATAATTTTATATTCTGTCCAAACAACAGACAAACTTTTTTTATCAATTTCTGCTTTGCTAGTAGAACTGAAAGAAGCAAAGAATTTACAACATAACAAGTATGAAGTAAGACAGTGAAGCAACACTATACAATACAACTTGCCCACAAATTAGTACGTGAACGCTATTGAGCTTTATGCGTGCTACATACTAAACTTCACACAATGGCGTACGCTGTAAATATAACTTCGATTTAGAGTTTGGGGAATTATATCAGAAACATTTGTCAAATTGCAGTATGTCTAGGTAGAGGTAGGTAATAGACTTGTATATATATGGGAAATGCTATTAAACTAATGACTGTTAAATTACACCAATAATGCTCATTGCTCATGACTCATTCTGGTGCATGCATGCAGGACAAAAATATGGGGCAACCTGGAACATACTGATAAAGAATTGTCAGTTTGTTGCCTGAAACTAACTGAACCCTTTTATGTCTCTGGTAGGCTATTGCCAATCAAAATTAAGACTTCATCATTAAGTTTCAAGTTCCAATTATTGTATGTACTAATATTTGAAATACTTTGTTTGATATTTTATATTTTGCGACAAAAATATATTTTTATACTTCATGGAAATTGTTTATATTTCTGAAAATTCTTTTTCAGCAAAACATTTTGTATTTGAATTAAAGTATTCGTATTGTAATTCTTATTTTGTATTTTAAATACTTTTTGGTTCAACTATATAGGAACCCTTGTCCTTTTCAAACATTCTTGCCAACCTTGTTCTCCCGAAATATCTAACATTTATTTCAAAACTAAACGAAATTACCGTCATTTCCGGCAATTAATATATAAAATATTGAAAGATGTCTGATTTTGTATTTCTTAAAAACAGTTACAAACCGATTTCCTTGATGCCTCTTACCATTACTTTCTTACGCTTTCCTAAACGTATTAAATGTTGGTGTGGATAAGGGATTGATAAAATATTCAATTGTATGCTTTCATTGAAAGTTGTAAAATTCTCAATTGTTGATGCATCTTATTACAAAGTTATTGCGTATGGTTTAAAAAAAAATGCTTTCTGGTTTTATAACACAATCATGTTGCATGATATGCTCAAATATTTATTCAATAAAGTGTGATTTTACAATTAGTGTCCAGAAGCTCTTTACGTTCTTACTTTATACAAAACTTTCCATCTTTCGTCGTTTACAGATCTTTGTTGTTTGGAATATGCTAATCATACGTGATATAGCCATTTTCGCACAGCTTGTTTGAAACAATATATAATTAATTTAAGAACAGAATCTAAAATTAATGCCAAAAATTACTCTCCACCTAGGAGTCAATGTGAGACAATCTTTGTTCGTGAATTTAAGACTAAATATAACAGAGAAAATACATTTGTGGGTATAATCACAAGTAATTTGTAAATATATGCGTTTTGCAACAGCATGCAATTCCTACCTACGATCCCTACATAATTAAAAGGAGTTGTACTATGTTCTAATTAAATTAAAATTACTTAAATTACACTAAATTAATTTTTGTGAATTATTGTAATGCATTGAAGTGTCATTATTAACGCTAATTTAGACTATGGATTGATGCAGTGATTTGTCCTTGTAATTCGGCAACCAATATAGATGTAAGCTCTCTTCTTACCACCACCACCCTTACCCACCGTGAGTGTAGAAGAATTACTAAAGTAGATAGCTTGTATACCCTTTAAATCACCTCTTGGTTCAAAGCAACGTACAATCAATCACTATGGTTCCTGAGGTGCATTTTGCATTTTGTTCATTTTTGACAGCTCAGTTGTGTAAATTTTTAAATGCTATTGTCCATGTCATCGTCAATGAGATCCAAATTGCTCCCATTTGAGTGGCTTTTTTGCTGAATTAGCTGACCGTATTTTCTGGAAATGAGGGTCAGTGCTTCTTTTGCTTCTCGAACAACAAGACAGTCTCGAGTTTGCAGAGTAGAACAAGATGTGTGGTATCTGTACAGGACAGTTTCCTGAAGAGAGCTCAAAGGCTCTCGGAATGATTGTGTTTGCTCAGCGGTAGCACTACTCAAAATTGTACAGAGCACGTTCTCAAGTGCCGTTGTAACATCCACCAAAATGGAGGGAAAACTTTCCGTCTCATTTCCACAACGTTGGAACCTCCAATAGGGTAAACTGCTCTCTGGTTGTAGTTGCTGGTTATCAGTGCTGCCATTCTCAACAGTGACAGATATCTGTCTGTCAGAGGAAATGAGATGGAAATGGGTCGTTAAATAGATGACTGTCTTGTATGCTTGTTTTATCGTCTCGCCAGCCTATTTATAAAGGAATGCGAAAAGTTACATTTAAAATCGTAATTTAAACAATCAAACGTCAAAAGGAAAGCAATAAGTATCTTACGTTCATATTATCCATTAAAGGTGTCACCGGAAGTGAATCCAATGAAATTCCGTTGCATTCCGGCAAACTCTGCACATGAAAAATAGAAATAAATACATGTAATTCTCATTAATGATGCTATGCACAATATTTTAGAATGTGAAAGTACTTTCACTTACTGGATCTGCTGATTCTAGCATTTGTAACTTCATCAAAGTTTCCTTTAATGCAGATTCTATGGAATGGTAGAAGTCAATCACTGGAACATGCTGGGCAATAGAAGTGGCTGTTGTTGCTGATGATGTTGGACTTGATTGCAGGACCGTACCGGGCAAAGTTCTCACTTCGCATGGGTTAGCAATCTTTTCAAAAAACCACCGAAAACTTGTGGCTCTTGTGGTAGTTACTGTTCCTGGAACACTGGCAGGTCGGCAATCACTGTAGCCAGTCAGCAAAACGCACATGCCTTTAATCAAAAATAAAGTGAAAGTGAAAATGAATTCATTAATAAAAATGAGAAACCGCACCAGGGGAGAAAGTGCAGTACAGATTTTATAAACTAATGAAAGTTTATGCAGGTATTTAAGCTCTAAGAGAATGTGAAGATATGCCACTAATTTTTACTTACCAAGTGACACGATAAGTCGGGCAAACCCGATGTTCTTACAATTAGCCATTATGATTGAATACTGTGGGTAATGATATTTGACTATGACTTTGAAACTATAAGCTCACAAAGTAGTGACAACAGCTCTTGATATACAGCTAACAAAGTAAATGTGCGATGATGAGATAGCGGTGGCTGTGAGTGTGAAACAAAGCTCTGCAAATGTCTCTTCAGGAGAGGACGCTGGAGTGGATTGTGGAGAAAGTGAGCTGGAATCCGTATTTATACTGCTTTCAATCTTTTGCTGTTGCAACGCTGCTCAAGCTCCATTATTGCAAAAGCAAATATTCTGCACTTTCACCTGATGCCCCGACCTAGCATTTTTTCCTATTTTCATCCTAGCGATTTCGTATTGTGCACTATCCATATCCATACTTAAAATATATGACGGTTGCATTTACAAGAGTTTCGTTACTATCATAATCATGTTATTTTGGATGAGAATTCGATATGTGCTCGTGTAGACATTAGTCATCAGTCTTTTTTCCTTGATCACTGAGCAATGACAATGAGTCCTAATTATTCGATTTATTGAGGCGAGCTTTTTCATACTGGTTGGTGAAATGCAAATTTTTTGATGTGACAAAAGCGTTTTCATATTTTGTTGACTGAAGCAATTGTTGAAAGTTAATTTTCAAATAATAATACAGGTACGAGTAAATGATGTGTTATCCTCTGATGTGAATCGATAAACAATTTCAATCATCCGATCCCTAATATTCATCAATTTGTGTGACATTTTAGGCACTGCCAAAAATTTGAAAACATGATGACTTTTACTTTTACAATTGGCATTGCAATAATATTTTGCATAGTATGTGAGTTAATGATATATAATTATTATTATGAAGAAACGACGAAGCTTAATGAAGTAGAAATTTTTTATTCTATGTGCCTGAAGCTAGTACATAAATTACTCTACATTTCAAAATCATAAATTACCTAAGTAGATTAGGTATTAAGTAATGAAATGTATGCTTGTTTGAATACAGCACAATGTAAATGTGATGTTAAACACACAAGAACCTCTCTGTGCCTGTGCATTTAGACTGCAAACAAGCAACATTAAACAGTGCATTAACAAGGAAGTCGTACGTACAAAATTAATCAGATTAATAACTTTCAATAGTTCAATTAAGTTGATTTTAACTTAACCTAACGAAGTGTTAATCCGAATATCAATTGGTCATCCACCATAGTGTTATACTCAGCAAGCTGCATTTCTAAAAAATCAAATTTCTATTATGAAACTAGTAGAATATAATGCATATTATTTAATTCGTACATAGTGTTAATTCAAAACATGACAGGTCATAGAGTTGAAGGTTATATTGAAACTGAAAAATGAATCTCAGTGCACGACTCTAGTAAAACGTACATAATTTAAGAGCTTCCATTGTTTCATATAAAACTATTCGATACCAAGATACCATATGTTTGGCTAAATTACAAATTATTAAGCTTCGATAAATCATACTCGGACAAGCGTTAAGGAAGATATTGGCAGGTTCGACAACTTGCATGCAACATTGCGTGTAAATGATATTATATCGTAAAAGAATTCAATCCGTAAGTTGCGTTTGATTTATTGTTTTAACTTTTACGACCCTTTAAACGTGTTAATTGAATACAGGTCAATAATTCGCTTTAGTTGCTTCGACATTTTGCATGAAGGAAACGACTGAAAGTTTCCGTTACTTTCATGTACCAATCTATGTACGAACATCCAGCTACCTACATCATCCTGCACTTTTTAAGCGCACAATTACAACTTATCTCCCAAAAACATTGAGATCCAATGTGACTCGCCTACATGTCAAAACTCTCTGGTACAATCGACTGGATGAAAGTTTCAAGTAGGTTATGTAGATCTCATGTTTTTAAAAATCATGCGTGCAGACACATAAATCAAAAGTCTTTCAATGGTCACATTACGTCTTGCGCTTTCCAATGTGATGGTTGCAAACTGGGCTATTAATTAATGAGAAAATGAAATGCGTTCCTAAAGTGAAAGCCACCCATATCCAATTTATGATTATTAATAATAAAATTCAGTCACCTTCAAATATGGCTTATAGATTAATTAAAACTTCCATTAATACCGATGCTTTTCTGCATGATGTCGGTTAGTTTACTGTGCCAAAAAATCCCATCCTCCCACATCTTGCCGAAGTAAGTCACGCTTTTACCTTTTGTAAGCACTTACGACTACGACTAAATAAATATGTATCTACATTTTAGCTTTAGACTTCTTGGAGTGCAGGTATGATTCAATTTGAATTCACTATATATGGTCTGTTGACTACGGATGCTTATCACGGGTCACGTTTTCTAGTCTGTCGCTTTTTGCCATTCTTGGAAAGTATTTACTAACTTATGCAAATGTCACATGAAGACTTAAATGAGCCTAAGATGACCATGCCTGTGGAGAAAATTCTGGCGAAATATTTACTTCACAATATGGTATGGTAATGCACGGGAAATTGATATTGAAGGAATATTTCATTACTAACAATAGACACATGACACCACTTAGCACTCCCTTTATGTTTGAGCCTGAGTCTTTGTCTGGAAATAAAACAGGATGTAGGAGGAAGTAGTTATGAAAGAACAATAAACATAATCATAATATTCCTTTAAGTAAATATTTAACCTTGATCCCTTTGCCTTTGGTTTAGTTGCTAAATTCCTACAGTACTTATTTATATGACAAAGGAACCTTACGGTGAAAGCTACGTGTACTAGAGAGTGTGTATAATAGTCCGGAAGTGCAAAACCCATAATCTGGATCTTTTATGCATTTAATATAGATGCCATACTAAAAGTTGTTTTGATGATATTCAATTACCTATGCTGATATACATTTATCAACGTACTTATACTTTTAGTATACAACATAGAGATCTGATTTCATTCTCCCACTTGAGTTTTCATATATTTTTGCCCCTTTAAAACAACAGAGCATATAAGCCACCCTTATTTTTAAGGATTTTATAAGAGATTCTTTTGTGATCATTTCACCTCAAATTGCATTGTCATCTCGTTGCTCATTACTATAGTTGATTGATAAAGATAGTAGAATGGTCTCACTAGAAGCAAAAACGTGAATTCAGTCAATTCAATGCAAAGCTGACTGAAGCTCATACAGACTCATTACATGCATATATTGCATATATGGTAAAAGCAGTTTCCAAGCTCATAAACACTTTGTTCCATTTTCATTCAAAATTTTGGTTTAAAAACCACATAAATGCTTAACCCCTTTCAAATCCCATATTATGTTATGTGCATAATTGGTGTAACTGTATGTAACATGCGATCAAAATGATATTCCTATTGTTCAGGAGGAAAACTGATTTTAGACTGATTCCAGCATTAACTAACTGTACAATGGACTTAAATATTTGCCTTGTTAGATGCATCTTCGATTTTTCAATGCATTTTTTCAGTATTGGTATTAAATTAATTTTACTTGCTGATTATAAGGTTTATTGTTACTCAAAGAGAAACCACATGTGCAGTTTACATATTAACTCTACACATTTTCGATTGGGGATTAGGAGACCAATTGCTTTATATAGTGTTTTAAGACAACTATATCATGCAAACTGATTGAGAAAGTGCCACAATGAGAAGTATTCAATATGAGAGTGAGAAAATATATAGATTTCGACTTCGCAAGAGTTTATGTAACATGATTTTTCTTCATCACATCATGATAGACAACGATGAAATCAGATTTTTCTGACTATTTTCCGCCAGAAGTATTATCGTACGTCAAGTAACTAACTATTATATTAAAATTGTGTGCTTGTCAATAGCTTTCGAGTGTCTACCCATATGCTCTAAGCTATCTTCAAAATAAAATATTACTGTTATAATGGTTTTCATTTGCCGTTAGTGACCATCTTTGAACTCATCACTCAAACTTAGATGAGGAACACATCAGATTGCAAAAATCAGAATCCAAAAATTCGCCTCCGCTTAAAAGTCAGGACAGACGTATGTACATTTTTTCACCCTCGCAGAAGTGGAGATCGATTTTAGAAAGTATCCTTCTGACATCCAATAAAGGTCCTCTTATATGTTGAGTTGCAACTGTTGCGAGGTCGATGAAAGCTACTTCATCTAGGCATTTGTCCAATGCTCATTCTGCTTTGGAGACATGATGAATCGGAACATTTTAATGATAAACCATTAACTAACGTATGCGTTTATAACTCGCTATGCGTGTTAATACTTCTAATGAAATCTGTAATGTAGGTTTTTATTAATAGGTAAATGGTATAAAAACTATGCTTTGCAAAAAGTAAAACATTTGAGCTGATGTCAAAAAATTGTTTACAGATGATTTCGTCAATGCCGTGGCATTACAAAACAAAATAGATTATGACCTTTCGTCCTATTTTCCACGTAATGTTATGATAATCTAATATTACATTGTATATCTCTTACACTTTTACCAATGTGTATGTCCATTGAATTGTGGCTAAACATTCTGGAAGCTTATGGCTTTACAAGAAGTGAAATTTCCTACTACTCCCACTCCCTCCTGATACTTTATGATAGATACTTCAGGTTTCACTTTTATAGAATTATGTGTCTTATGATTGATAAATCACCATAATCATTCTCCGCAATGCGGAAAAGTGTGGTTTCGGCTTACGTTTCACATCAATTGCACATTACATTAGTATTATATGACGATATCCAACCCATCAACAATTTTGCATGCATCCGATGATCCGATATTTTAATATTTTGTAAGCTATTGTTTCAAAAAAATGCTTTTGACTCGAAAGGTCTCATAGCTAAATTCATACCAAAGTTCTGATGAAATAGTGAGCGCATGAAGCCAAGATATTCTTTTGCAATAGGCAATAACATCAGAAATGCAAAAGCTGAATACGTAACTTAAGCCTAAATTTGTATTTAAAGCAGTAGTTCCATGAAACATCACAAATCAGGTTTCTCGCAACGTGACACAACTTCCAGCTACTTTTGCAACTGATAAGCCAAAAAAAAATCTCTGGTTGTGTAAAATACAAAATAAACATTAATACTGCCTCAACAAACGTTGGAGGGAAAAAGAAAGTAGTGCAATACGGAGCATACGTCAAAGACTAATTAATAAACAAATTTTCATATAGCTATTCGGGCAGTTTTGAGACTTCCTAGTCATAAATATTTGCTGATTAAGCTGCCGCATTATTGTATTACGAACGAGCAATCTTAACTTGTTTAACATTTTACTGACATTGAGTAGAAGATAGTGTAGGCATTCCATTGTTGGAAATATTTTTTTGATTTAGATGCAAGCAAAAGGCAAGCTACATAGGTACTTTGGCTGAACTACTTGCTCTTCTTTGTATTATCATTAAGTATGCCCGTAAAATTACACTTAGGTAGTTTTTCAATTTGTAAATACGCGTGGCAATGCACTGGATCAGCATTATTACCTACATATGTTGAAGCATTTTAATGTCACATTAAGTAACAAACTATAATGTAAAGGTCAGAAACGAACAAACATAATTAATCGTATGAACTGTTTTTCAAGCTTAAGTTAGGTTGTTTATTACTTATGCACAATATGGGTAAAGTCGAATGCATAGATGCTAGATTACAAAAATGTTTGAAATTATATTTTCTCATGCAAGATCTAGATATTTTTTTTTACTTTAGTCTCCTCTATGGTCGAGGTCCGAGGATGGAATTGACGACAAGTTCATTAATTAATGGCGGTATTTTTTATGACCATATGTCTTGATTCATAAAAATGGAGTGAATTTGACAAAACAAAACAATTAGAGGCAACCTTATAATTTATCCCATATCAAACACCAGATAGAACTACAAACTAATAAAGCGCAATTTCTGAAATTTGGATTCTACGAGTACCTGGAAAATTTTCGGATTTACATACAAAAACATGATCATGTTATTCGTTTGTTTTTCAGCCTATATATTTCAACATTTTTATATTTAATTAAAAAACAAAATGAAGCCTATTGTTTATACACAAATGTGTAAAAGGAAAATATATACATGGAATTCCAAATTACTCCAGGACAAATAGCGACAAATTTTACAAATACAAATATTTTTGTCAGAAATGACAAAAAAACACAACAATTACATTATTACACACATATAATAGACTTAAATCAAAGTCAAATTGGTTAATTCCGCATGAAAACGCATTCTAGTATTTTTCATGGACCATGAAATTCGAACATATTTACCTATGCATATACCAAAACCTGTATTTATGAACATGTACACCATGTACATACGTTTATTATATGTTTTTTGGAAAGACAGCTTAAGCTCGGCTCTTGTTGATGGAACTAAATATAAATATTATTTGTATTAAAATATTTAAAACACGCAAAAATTATAAAACTATTGTAAACACTTACTTGCGAACTATTAGGGTTGTTTTCCCAGGCTATGTCAGTCAAGACGAGATACATACCAACATACATATTATGGGTATACAATAATGTAGATTATTAGCCGCGTAGACTGCAGACAATTTTTGTTAAGATGAATCCCACATAATGAAGTTCAAATAAGCAGTGAGAAAAGCCCGCACCGAAAATGAGTTGCAAGTTACAATTATGATTATTATCTGTTATTGAACTAAATCACACGGAAAAATTTAATTATTTACATAAACTACAATGTCGATGTGAAGCTGCCGGTGCGCAGTGATCTTATAAATTAATCAGTAGTACGGGTTGCTTTCACTGGAAACGTCACGTTGCAGAAAAATGCAAAATATGAAACACGTTGCTTGAACACATTTGCTTTTCCACACTCCACACTTCATACATAATTTTATGCACACGACATCCTAGGTATTGTAGATACGCCTGGTTCTTCTTTGTAAAATGTCTATCCACCCATGAAAAAAATGAGCTTTCTAATTGCAACCGTGCGTTTACTTTTGTCACCCGATATTACTCTTCACGTTTTCAGAGGTTGCTGTGATGGAAAGTCTCCAAAACAAATTTTGCTGGTAACCTTCAAGTTTTAATAGCTGATTGAGATATTTGGTACGAAAAAGTTTCAGTTTTTTCCTTATGATATATGATACAAATTACTGATTCTGTCTGGTTGCAGTCAGACGTGCAACAGATTTTTCTGTGCCATTTAAATGCACGTGATTTCAAAAACTCGACACACACACTCCATATTGTATTGTGTGCTGGAAATTCGCCGAGTTGAGCAATGGAAACTTATTTTTGTACAATATGCAATTTGTGTGGAGGAAATGTGTTGCCTTGTGTGATCCTTAATGAACAATGAAAGCCTTAACAAAGAATTCGCATGCATGAAGCTTTAATGCTATCCCTTATACATAACTGCATTTCATACTGTAGCACAAGGGTAACCCACATATCATTATGTTATGCAATGCTGGTGGGCAATGGCGATTTTTATAGCTCTTATTACGACACGTGAATGGAAATCACGCAGAAATAGAGAAAATAGGTAATCTTATTACATGACCACTTTGACATTCAAAACGGCAACATTGGCTTTGAACAAACAATTATTATCCCATTTTGTGATCCATATTCCAGTATTTTGTCGTAATTTGCAAATAATTTATGAACATTGTCCTCATTACATTTTAGTTTATTGATGGTTGTGCGTAAAATGCATTTACCTATGTCTATGCTAATGATAAGTTGTATGAATTCACACTTCATATTGGACGCCCCCGCGTCTGATTGGGAATTCACGGTAGTTATATTTAAAAAAATTTAATGTGTATCCAAGTATATATAGTGAACAGAGCGAGTAAATTAAGGAGATACATAGCCCTTGTACCATGTACCCTTCTTACTTGTGTTCACGGTATACTTGAAAATATCATACATTTCATTCTTGAGAAATGTGATGAAATGGTTATCATCGTAGACACGTGCAAATGTACAAATTCCTTTTCATGCCTTGGAAAAAGAACCAAACATATATTGACTCAGAATTTCTGCAACACTTGTAAAATGATATTTCTTAACTTTCTCATATTTTACTACAGTGTAAACAAAGACCAAGTCTGTAATCCAACACCTACGTTTGATATTGAAAGAAACTTAAATAGGCTGGGCGTACGTTATTTTTAACTGCGTGTTTAAACTTGGGGGCCAATAACATATGATTACATAAATTGAGGCTATCTATGTAGATTTTCAAGTCAATGAACGAAATGTTAAATAATGCGACATGGGAATTCTTTAAATGCCCCAGATAAGAGATTTGCTATGTTTAATGAACTCTGCCTCTGGAAAAAATTATGACGACCAAACACCGAAACCTAGATCCCTGATAGGTGATGAGAAAATACATACTTGATGAGGAAAATATCCAATTGTTGATGAACAAAATCACGGACCGCTGGTTACGTGGTCCGTACGAATTTCCATGTCCATATTTACTATGTACTTATGTATAGAACAGAGTAGATTTTAAGTTGGGGAAGCCGATGAAGTAGAAAGTAGAGGTTATGATTTTACACAACAAGAAAGTTTTAGTACATATTACTTATTAAGAATTCAGGGTGTGGGTGTGACTATGAGTGGGATAGATTAAAACATCACAGAATATGATGAAAATGCGATATGAATTGTGTATTTAAGAAATACTTTGAACACAATTGGTTAGAATTTCCTATTCCATTTGGAAACATGAGTCTTGTGTGGAAATTGATTCTACTATTTCATTCATTTCATAAATTACTACATATACCTACCTTTGCAGATGATATAAAGATGTTGAGCATAATAAAATTTAGTGACTCGTACCTGCATGGTTTGGTACAAATTAAATTAGGCATGCACATTTATGGGATCATTACATAAAATGGTCACTTACTACTTCATAGAATATAGACTTCATAGACTTTGAGGAAAACAGGACGCAGTCAGTTCATAGGTTTCTTAAGGTCAAACTCCCACATAACCCTGCAAATAGAAAGCATACGCTACACAAATACAAGAGGCATTTTATAAACATTTTGGAATATGTAACGTTACACAATAAAAAATAAAATACAGCAATATAATACATCAGGCACCAGACATGATTATTTCTTGGTCATTTGTGGGACTTCCATTTTCGCTTGGGCATTTTGCAAAAAAAAATTTAATGCCTATTCATGCAGTCAGAACTCATGTTACTGTATGTTAAATTAATAATATGCTGATACGTTCCGGTAACCCGATTCAGGTATACAAACAAACAAAATCTGGAAGCGCTACAGATTCGATCATACACAGTTTCATTACAATGGAGTAAACCTTGGACGAATAACTATATATAACTGTAAGATGGTAGTTTAAACAAAACTCTATCCATAACGCCGAAAATGAAAGCAGTGAAAGTACCATACAAAATCAGCATAGCAAACGTGAGAAAGCATGAAAAGAGAAAACCAACAAGCATATACGCAGTGCTGCTATCTAGCCATATTTCATTAACTCACCTCTGTTATGGAGTTGGTAAACTGAGCAAGTCTGAGCTTTTCCTGTTAGATGTACGTATCACAGAGTTTAAGAAAAGTAGCGTCATCAACGTTGGCTTGATTTTTATGGTTTTCTGGGGCTAGAAAAGTTAAAGTTCATAAACGGCCAAACCTAGTAGGAGGATCGAAGAATTAGCGTAAACGGTATTGGGAAAATATTTGTAAAATCATGACTTATTTCATTCCAACCTTGTAGTTTTTTACGAGATGGGCCATGGGTAGTGATGATTGTCGCTACAAGTTTGGAACTCCAGTTTATAAATAGATAAAATCTTACCAATTTTCGCACAAATTTGGAAAGCAATGCCCCTAAATTATAAAAAAAGTTTTCTTTGTTAGTAAATACAATCGTTTAGTTTTTCGGATAAAAAAGTCATACTAAACTGTAGTTTAAATTTTCGATTTTGAATGCAGATAATATGCGACAATTCAATAAAAGGCCGACTCTTAAAACTCACTTTCTTTTCTTCACATGATTTTCACCACACTATTCATATGAATGATTTAATTCATTTATAATCATCTATATATCCATCTACCAATAAGCTTCGATTTAAAATTGAAACAATCAAACCAAGGATTATAGCTGGTAACTTCATTTGTCATCTAAACATGTTCGAAGTAGGTAGATACTCTTGTGTATCTACTAGAAGCAGAGAATATAAATGCTTACCACACCTAATGTACTTGTAGTAGTATATGCAAATTAGCAACATTATTATTTCACTGAAACAAAACTGCACTCAATGATAAAGCAAAAGACTGAATAACAGTGCAGAGTATTCAATAATCGCACCACTTACTCCTGACAAAAAGGGCTTCAACATTATTGCGACTGTGAACTCTCATGAGTATCTCTGACGTTTTCATACAATGATGCATATTAGCTGTATAAAAGAATGAGATATGAAACATGTTTTGCTTATATTATTTACTGCATTTGTTTAAATGCTCTGCCGGCATTAGTGGACGCAGAAAACGCGATCGCCTTTACCAAGTAAACTTTGTAATCTGTTGTAGTACGTCCATTCAAACGCAAAAGCTATACACAGGAGCATAAGGTTTTGCGGGAGCATGTTTGCTGAAGAGTTATAGTAGTGGCAACAAAAACAGCTTTTTGTGGTAGTAGCCGTGGTGTTGGTGGCTCGACTCAGCTTCTAGTGTGATATACCTTACGAGACACTTTGTACTTTTGTATCAGTATCTCTTCAGCTGCTGCTCTTGGCAAACGTGTGTTCGCGTAAGCACCGTCATTGTCACTGGCTAGTTTTCTTGAATGCATGGGGACTTGCGAAACCGTAGTTTTGCAGAAGCAGCAGCAAAAAAAACTGAAACATGACTTCATGTGTTTTGAAAAGTGCAGGTGTGTAAGTTTTGTTGCTGCAGTTGCCGTACATTTGTTCTGAAATAAGCAATTTTCTGAATTTTTTCGCAGGAGAATTTCAAGTGCTTCTAGATCAGAATGCTAAATAAAAAATAAAATATGAACAAATGCAGACACATTCTCATGGAAGTCTCTGGTTCTTCCAAATTGTGTGGAATTCTCTATAAATAATATATACGCGTTGTTATTATCCCTCCACGTATTCATCCCTAATATTTCCGAGAGAGGAACTCACTTCCGTTCTTCCTATTTGTGCCTTTCAGGATAACGTGACATGACATTCACATGATAAACACTGGAAAGAAAAGGAACGAACAAGTACTGAACTTGAAGTGAATATACGTAGTGTGCTGTTGAGTTGGACTTTTCATATCAACATCAAATAAAAGTATGTATGCATACTACATGCTGAGAAAGTAAAATCTACGTACTTCTCCATGAAAGCAACAAAAAAGTAAAAGTGGAGATAAAAGGGAGACAAAAAACTTGCATACCTACCCACATGAATGATACTCATTCACTCACAAAAAGAACTGTTGAGAAAAAAACCGGATAAAAAAAGGCTCACCAGAGAAAAAACATTCTCCTCGGTTGGAAGTTTTATATAAAGGATTGAAGGAAAGCAAATAGGCGGAAGAGTCGAGTAAAAAGTAGATAGTGGATATACTGTGTAAACTCATGAGCCGCAGTGGAACGTGCATTTATATATCGCAACGCAACAATCCATCCACCACCAGGACTGAAGCATCAAGAGAAATTTTGTTTCTACTTGCCTACTCTGTATAAAATAATACACAGTTAGTGCATTCAGCCAACAGAACAAATCCAAGACAGTGTTTGTCACATGTAAAGCATGAATACAGACAGCAGGCCAAAAGCCGTTGCAGAGTTGTAGCCCTACCTTGTAACGGCGAGACAAGTTCCATGCTTTCTCTTTCCTGACATGACTCCAGTATTCCCATACACATTTCTCGGGTCTTGCTGAACACAGCATTGCACTTTCTCTCTGTCTTCCCTCTCGTTCTTCTCTCTGCTTCCCCCACCGCCATCCAATCCAATGTACTGACGTATAGTTTTGTTGGTGGTTAGTTTACTCAAACAGGCTTTGCCTTTGGCCAACACTTCTCTTCAGCAATATACAGAAATCCATACAAATAGCAGAGGTCTTACTTTGTCTGCGGATCAAATAGAGACCGAGACCAGTTCTGTCGAAACCTCAGCTGTTTCCAGTTCCATTCCAGTCGCTTTCTTCCCCTCTTTCACTCTGTCTTCTCTCTGAGAACAGTGAAAAGTTGGAATCTCTTCTGACACCAGACGGCCAAAGAGTAAAATAATTGGATGAGCACATACATAGATGCATAATACACGAAACATCAATAGGTATAACTCATCTATGCACTTTGTTCAACTTGAGAATATCAAGCAAGAGCTTTCTGTGCGAAGAGGCTGAAACGACATCGCATGCAAGAGTAATATATCATCAGTACATGAACACACTTTAATCTCCCCGTATCAATTAGTATTGATGAAAGTGCCGGTCGCGAGCAAGAAAAGTTCAAGAGGGGACAGAGTATAAAATAAAATGGGGGTACACATATTAAGCTTTATGTGAGAACTTTTCCTAATTCAATTAATTCTTTCAAACCTTTTTATACCTAACGTGCTAATAGTTTTAAACCGTTCATGTGAGAAGCAGTTGTGATCATTTGAGAAAGTTTAATTAAGCACGCATGATAAATGTCATTTTTTATTCTCATGTTTCCCATCATCAACGGCGTACGCTACCTATTTATGACACCTGTTCTACACAATAACTTGTCTTAATTAAGAAGTGCGACGACAGCGATTTAATGGAATTACTTTGTAAATTATCTTCAGCAAAAGTAATTGATTGAAAAGGACGTTTCACATGACAAATTCTGAGAAAGTGGGGTGTACAGAGAAAACAGTGGCCGTTGTCTCATAAAAACAGTTTAGGATCTTTCTAACACAAACCGGATTTGTTTCTGCTTGTCTGGATAATTGGGGTAAAAGTGGAAACTAGTAGATGAACAAGCCGTGTGCCACAGAAGCTGCAGCACTAATAAAGTAACAAGAGGAATAAGAGTAAAGACTTGCTCTACATCCAGTCCAGGGGCTACTTAATTCGCGTTTCTCCTGCCATGCTAATTGGATAAATGCTCTCTCAATCTCTCCATCCCTAAAGGATACAGCCATTGTGGATAGAATAGAAATTTGTCTTGTTCTCTACTTGATATCTCTTCTCATTGACGTAGTAAAACTGTTGGTGTTCAGTAGTATAATCTGTTGTTTCAACTAATCTCTCTGACAAAGCGTCTTTAACTTCCCGAAAAGATTTTAACAACCGGAATAACTTTATTTTTTCCTGTGACAATTTAAGCAAAGAAACTGATTTGAGTGGATTCTGAATCACTATCGCCGCATCTTCACAAGAGTTAGAAGGAACAAAGCCGTACCCTGTCTCTGACACTGTACGCCGCATCGCTTGTGAATTTTCCACTGTACTGTAAGTCATATAGTCATATTCTTCTGTCATGTACTTTTGCCAAAAGACGAGAGAACAAAATTTAGTACTAGGAAGGAAAGTTTATTGAGCATACCATACGAAACAAGTGGATAGCAGAATAGTTTTTACTTTTCCGACTCTCATCTCCTTCTTCCTTCTTCTCTGTCGTGGCAAATATGACAATTTGATGAGATAAACTTTTGATTTGAAAGATTTATTTTTAGCGCACTACACCAGCTAGAGAAAAGTTGACGACTTACTAATGCTCCGTTGTGCTCCTATATGTAATGTTTTGTAAGGAAAACTTTTCTCGCTCGTTGTCGTACTGCTCTTGGGAATACATTTCCAAGACAAAAAGTTGACAGAAGGACCCATTACGATCACATGGAAAGCCCATTACACCAATGGACACATCTGGAACCGAGATGAAATTGAATTAAGTCTGAAAAAGGACTAAATCTACAGACTTTTAGCAAAGCACGATAAGCATTCCAAGGGAGTCGGTGACATTTTTTGTCACCCTCATCATCAACTCTCAGAAGAGCTAACGACCTGTGATACAAATCAGCATTCAAGTCACACTCACACGTGTACAGTAGAACATTTTCATCTCATTCAATTCCGCTGATACATACACAACGTCAAGAAGTAATTGACATCTCGATTCTAATAAATAAACTGTCATACTCAACATCCTGAACATCAAGAGTTCCAAAACTCTATAAGCCCTTGTGCAATTACACAATGAATTAATTATGTCGACATAACGGTGGTGCTAGCAAAGTTTCTTCCAATTATTACCTGTCATCTTTCACAAACGCGCTCCTGTCAGAAACTTTAAAAGGTAAGCATAGACAGTACAATTAGCTATAGCATTCCACATTCATGTGAGCATCTTTCAGACTAATACTAGTACTTCTTCACAATTTGGGGACGGATGCACATACATATTTGAAGGAGAACTGAACTGAATAGGTTTAGACAACTGTTTTTCTTGCCAACGACTGCGTGCTTTAATATTTCTACGCATATTATGTAGCTCTGATTTAATTCCTCCTTTTTCAAGCTGATCATTGTCCCGTGTGCACATTTCCTAGTTCTTCATTTTGCTAATTAGCTAGCCTTCGCATGAAATTATAGAGTAGGGAACTCACCAGCAGCAGCCTGACGTGATTAACACTTTTGTCATGTAGCATAATGGCGTGTGCCTTAATAAATGTTATTTGAATTTGACATACATACACATTGTGAATTAAGATATACCAATATAGATTGCATATTTCATAATGAAAGCGTACACAGAGCCCAGTTGACACGGTACTTTAATTTTATGTCTCACAATATGCGTGTGCTAAACTGATACAGTTTTAAATTTTATGTATACATTTTATATTTCCAACTTTATGAACAATCTTAAAAGCACAGAGACCTAAATCTTATGAAATTTTACATTACTGTTTCTGGCTGCTCTACAAATACAGACACGAGTTAGCCTGCATTTGTTGTAAATGGTCAGGGAGGCAGTTGTCATTGTGAAGGGTAGCAGAGCATAAAAAAGACTTTTGTCACGCAATGCCTGCCATTTGGGTAATTGAGATGTGTACTATTGTTTTATTGAGGCTTTAATTAGCATGCGTACATTTAGACATTACGCGACACTATGACACTTGGCGCATACCAAACTTTGAGCGAGAATTGGCTTTAACTCAACTAGCAGACCACATCCAAGTATCCATAAATGCCAGTGCAGCTTAAACCTGGCTTATTTTGCACAATTTACACTTTTGTAAATCATTTTTACAACTTCAGTGATACCTTTATTTCAATTCATTTCAAATTCCCCAAAAATTAAGCAAGCCATGCGTAGAGCTAATAACATGAAATGATGTTTCATAATAATAATACTTTTCCATAACCATTCCCTCTTTTTACACCACACGCATTACTAACCTCATAAACCACAGAAGGAATGATGTATAAACAGTAATAATATGATATTCGTGCAATGCGAGCACATGCGAAAATTGATACTACGTTACTATACTGCCACATAATTCCCATCTATAAGTACTTTGACTGGCTGGTTGTATAATGATTATAATAACAAGACCAGCCGAAGATGATGAGTTAAAAGGAGGAGAGCGATAGTAAAACCTAGCGAAGCGAATCGATTTACATTCTCGCACATGTACAAACACTCAAGATTCATACATAACTTATATAAGTGTGCACTGGGAGAACAGGAAAGAAAAGAAACCCATTTTAATTATCTCCACATCTTATCTTTCAGGCTTGTGAGAATCTTCATTACAATATGATGCAGAATGTCTCTGAAAAAAGGGAAAAAATACTTCCACATGCGAATTTCGTACTAGAAACTGTACCAGCCAAGAGGAGAAGTGACATGCAGATCCTCTTTCAAAGATAGCAGTCAAATTTGTCATTTTCTTTGAAAATGAAGCCAAACTTTGGGTTGGATATCTTAAAACTTCAATGGCTATTCTATGCATTTTTCATGGCAGTTTCGAACCGAACAAGTTTTTACTACATGGATGCATATGGAACTGATTCTGTGAATTTTTTCTTATGTGTTGTCTAAATAACATTGTAAACGTGTTTCTGTTTATATTTTTCACTATTTTCGTAAAAATTACTGAGAACGAATAAGAGTAAAGCATTCCATTTTTTCAGTCCATCAGTAAAATGGAAGGAGCTAGTTTTGCATGTTTACATAGTTCTGCGTAGTAGGTTGCTCGTACACAGTGTCGGCATTAAGCGTTTGTTTTGTTTTTCATGGTCTGTCTCCTTTTACTCCTTCGCTTCCTCCTCGCCTCGCGTTTCTGCTGTCTGTACTCATCTCCATGTTTCATCATCATCATTTTATTCCCATGTTATAATTGTAATGTAAGCTTTTATAAGTGTGCTGAACGTAACGTACTTGAACAAAGTCATCTAATATTTCGGCTTTTAATGCTAAATTGGAATTTGAGATCTCTAGTCTTTGGTCATGTTGTTGTGAACAAAGTATCTGATGGACTTTGATGAATATTTTTTTACATGTACAAGGAGCCTAGATAACAATACTAGTATAATATTAATAATAAATGCACACATGGCATTCCAACACTTCATTATGATAATGAAAAACCAGGAGACTGTTTCGAGGAGAATTAAGTTTTCCAGCAAAACTAAAGTAGCACACACTTCAGAATACTCAGGCTGGAGGAGACATGACATGGTGCATAATGTATTTGTTTAGCAAAAATAGTAACATGATGAGTATATTTTATGGATATACCTATGTATATTTTGCTAAATATCCACTGTATGAGGTTAAAAGAGCTTCTTATGTTTGTTGAAGTAACAGCGTAATAAGACATTTTTGTGTACAATGAGTTCATTAAATGTGTGAGAACATGTGAATTTTCTTTCAGCAACAATAGGACAGGTTGCTCTTACTAAACATGGTGTATACCGGTGTGAAAATATTATAAGGAAATTTCAATTAAAAGTTTTTAAAACTCGAAACAGCATCAGCACATTAACATGTCCATTGTACGTGTGGATGTACAAATTAGTACGTCTTTTTAGAAGCGCGTGTTTATTTAACAACGTACAAACCGAAACACGCTTATTCTGAGTTTTTCATGAAATATTCGTATTCATTCATATTTCTACATGTATTGTCATAATTTATACAACGTATTGCTAATCATAGGTATTCAATGCACAAAAATATTCTTGTTGCTTTATCACACACAACTTTTGTAATTGGGAAGCTCCATAAATGTCACATAAATTGATTAGAAGCGTATTTTGTCAAGCAATGTAATGGTTTTTTCTTTGGTTTCTATCTCAAAGAGGTTAAAGGTGGATGCCATGAGTTCTGCTAAATATCCAGTGTTGAGTAGAAATTTCAGGCTTTTAATGAACAGATATTGACATTTTGTTTTGCTTTAAGTATGCAATTAAATGGAAAATATTCATATTGCTCAACTGTTGTTTTGAACCCACCGCATAATTCATTCTTGCCATATTTAAGTTCACGTAATCGATTTGTCTGTCTACACGGTGCTTATATCAGATCTCAACAAAATTAATTTATGACAGCATATAGCTATGTCACTCCACTTTCGGCTCTATGAATTTGTCTTCCTAAAATACTTTTACTTGTACTATATTGTAAATCTCATCATGGTTTTCTTTCCTTTCCTTGAAGATCTGCAATGCGTAAAAGAAAAGAAAGTACATGTATTTGAATCTATACTTGTACAATGGAATATGATAGATATTATAACATTATGTACATTAACAACACGTGTTTACATATTATATCGTCATAAAAATGTTCTGACGATGCTTTGGCTTCTTTTGTGACTTTATTTTCCTCAGCAGTAAAACCTGCATTACATACGTATCGGTATGGCATGGTGTGCTGTGTAAATCCAGCAGCAACCATTAAAACGGACATAACCAAGTAAAAAAAAGTAAATACATCCCCGAAATTAAAGTTGGACAAGAACATTAGTATCAGCAGACCAATTCTGTCAAAGTCTAAAGCGTAGAAACACGTTTTACAATGCTCCCCATGAGACATTTGATCTCGGAACGGAAATCGGATGAAGAAAGAATACAGTAAGAGCTAAATGTTGCACGGTCGCGAATTACGTTTCAGTTTTTATTAGCATTATACAAGCTGTACTTTCTTAGCAAATGGTATGAGCGAGGCAGTAGGTCTTAAGTGAAGTTCAAAGCATAATAAAACTGTTTGAACTGCCTAAGAAGATCCAATCACTTGAGTCCTTGACGAAAGTCAAAAGTTTGACTGGACAAGCACTGCGTGACTGCATGATATTGTTTGATGTCACTTTTGCATGGATAGGGATGTATAAAGAGTTAATGTTTGTTAGTCTATATATCGGCTGGTAGATTATCTTAAAAAGACATGTTACGTGTACCTTTTTATGGCAATTCTAATACTAAATGAGCATGCATGTACCTCTACTTCTCCTATCAAGCAATTTAAACCTTTGCTATCGACTTTTTGCTTAAAGATCTCTCTACATAATAAAGGATCTCTCAGGAGTCCCCTTTACGTTCGCCACATTAAACACAAAATTTGACGGCTCGCATACAAAAAAGAGTTGCATAACCATCAAACAGCACCACAGCAAACGCACCACTACCGCTGCTTTTATGTTTGGCAACACTATTATCCGTGAAGCAAAGGATTCGTCGGCAGGATGGAGAAGTGGGCACGGAGCAGTAAAGTAGGAGAAACTAAAAGTGACTACTAGATAAAATCACGTCAAAATGGCTAACCATGAAATGCTGATGTTGCGTACTTAATATTTTGCAAGTATATTTTCAAACGTTTAGTGGACAATTTTTCAGCCACCAAGTGTTACTTGAGAAGGGAACGTGATAAAATTTATTAAAAAACAATGCATTGCTTTTAACGCTCATATTTTCACGCATACCCTTGCTACCCTTATAATAATAGTAATTTTCTGTATTAACATGCGTAAACACACAACATACATCAATTACATCTAATTAAAATCGTATGGAAATTAGTAGTTTAGCAATCTACCCATTTTTGGTCATTCTCTCATGAACACACCAAAGTAGCAAATTGCTTCGACCGTGTGTTTATAGAAAGGTCTTGGAACTCTACTCTGAGATAACTTTTACAAATGAGAAATATTATCCCGAAAAAAACGATTTGAGCTTTAGTATCAGCATCACATTTGTCACAATTAATATGTGAAAGAGTCGTGAAATTAGCTGTCACTTACATCGTGTTCACTTACAAGCGACACCTTAAAAAATGCAGTAAAAGCCATCATAAAGATCTAATCTTCCGGACACGAAAATGTTTATGCTGAAAGCATTTTATCGCAATTTAATAAATTCTTTATGTATCCATCTTTAATTTAAAAATCAGTGTGTGAATTATATTGTTCGACTTTTTTACACGGATATGTACTTGAAACGTATAGTGATTTTAAAAACTAGAAATGTGCATACTCTCGAGTAAGCTAGCTTTCGTGCTGTCCTTCATTGACTTAATAACATGAGCTTAACTTAATTAAGTTAAGTACCATGTTGTCTCTGGGCGAGCTTGAGACCGGTAGGAGCTAACTTGCACCTTTCAAGATACCTAAGCGTGCATTTATGTCTTTAAATGACTATCTCGTGTACTTGAAAATTGAATCTTGAAGCAACGCACGTTTCCTTGCTATCATAAAAATGTTCAGAGGTATAATTTTTCTTTAAATAAGCAGCATAATGTCGGAGTAATTAAATACTACGGACTGACCACTGACCGTAATAGAGAACAGAGAGAAGGACACCACATTTAAGTGACGTGCGTCGTACTCAACTTTGGCATTTCATTCATATTTACTGCAACCATCAAAGCGTTGACAGCAAGGATCATCTTAACCACATGTCAACAGATCAGACAAAATACAGGGCAGTAAAATCATAGCTGGCTTGGATGCAGACTAATATCATGTATCAGAGTAACCAACTAAATTGTAAGATTAATGGAAAAGTACATTCACGCAGCATATAATTTGTTTCGATACAACTTCGTTTTGTCAGAATGCAAGAAAAAGTTTGCAGTCTGTAACAATGCAGAAAACCGGATATACAATACTCACACACAACATGCTATTATGCACATCGAACTTGAGATAATGTTCTGCGTTTTCATATACCTACGCGAAATGTATGTACGAAGCTTTTGTATGCACTTAATAAATATGATGTAGACACATGACGTATAAACTGCTTTTTTATGATTATATTTTTTGCATTTCCTTTTTTGCTTGGATTTGCGACGACGATTTATCAGAGAAAACGAATGTACTCAAACACACATACATGCAAGCAGAGAAACACAAAGTGTACCGCGACACATAAGATAACCTATCCCTGATGAACATTTTTTTCTTTCTGATACTATTGTTATTTTACAGACTACTCTCTCCACAAAAATTATATTCTCTGAAATAAGTATTCTATAAGCCTCTCTCTCTAATAGTTAAAGTCAGCAGAATCAAGCGAATGTGATTCGGTAGAGTATAATATGTCCTCTTGACTGAAGTCCTCTTTTGCTCTCTGAAGGGAAAAATGAAAAGAATGAGGTTTCAGATTCGAGATAATGGTGGTTTTACGACTTTAATCTTATAGTCTCTTTGGATTTGCTAGAAACAAAAGACAGAGAACAACAATAAAAATGAAGCAAGAAATGAAAATGCTTCTTTAACTGAGTTTTTAACAAGAAAAATCCCATACAACATTACCCACAAACAAAGGCAAGTAAGAATATATAAGAATCGAGTGCGTAAAGTTGTCTCCGGAAATTGCATACCTTACAACAGTAACATTTGCAATCCTTCACTTTTATCTGAAATGAAAATGGTGGTGAGCATATGCTTTTAAGTATAGACTCTTCTTTAATGGCGTAGTGACAATGATACACTGCACAAAGTAGGTGGGACGACTGATTATTTTATGATATAGTCAATAGTGTGCATAGTTTTTATGCGTGAGCACGGAATATTATAACTGCTGAAAGGCAATTTCAAAGCCTATTAAAATGGCAGCAATAAAAGAAGAAACAAGTGATTTAACTCGTATATAAATACTTTTGTATACGCGTGGGTTTTACCGGACATACATAAGTAGGTATGTAGTTTTCGTGCAAAAATAATGATTGTCGATAGCTCGCTCTTAATAATAACTTGTAGTGCTACGGTATTTACCGCATCAAACTGCTCGCTTTAATACACGGGCAAAACAATACTCTACCATTGTACACCCACAGGTGTGTTCCTGCTAATAATATAATTAATTCGAGCACTCGCGTCTAAAAAAACTTAGACATAAAATTACTACGATAAGATATGACATTATAGAGTTATGGTTGGTGTTTATTCGCATTCTTGAGCACAGTTACTACTATTATGCATTTCGTTGATAGATGTAACATACTCTTAGTAATTCCATTAAATTATTTAATGATACCGTAGCCTATTTATCAAACCGGGTAGAATAGACACACCATCAGAAGATGGAAGGTTTCTATACAACTGTATGTTTACTTCTTTAGCACATTTCAATCATCAGAATGTGCGTTCGCATATTATTAGCCATATAAATGTCAAGTAAGCCAATGAACTCGCAACATTACACTTTATTGCATTTGGTACGTTTTTCACTGAATGGAATATGCTAATCATGATGTTCAGGAATTTAAGTTACGTTTTTATCTGCTCCAGTTATTCTACAAAGTATTTTCTTCACCTAATATAATTAATAAAGCCATTCCTGTGTATTTGAGATAAAATACTGAATCCACAAAACAAATGGAAAACATTCTTCAAATTTGCAGTTATTTAAGACTTCGCCCAACAAATTTTTTTTAAATCATCGTTTGTTTTTCTGGACAAAATACAAAAAGAATTTTCATTGTAACACTAAACTTTTCACACATTGGTGCGCTCACAAAGTTTTAAAATTCGATGTTCTAAAAAACAGGGAGTTAACTTTTTACGCAAAAATAGTGCATACATACATACATATACCTGACGTGTCCGCGTGGCAGCCCTCTTCACACATTTTTTCCAATTGCCATAAAAAACCCGAGCTATTAATGGATTTTTTCGTGGCTCTAATTCTAACTAACCATAACACTCTTAGTGTTATCTGAATACTTGGGCGATTCGCTAGACTAGTTTTTACAACGACGCGGATAACGAAAAACTTTTATGTATGAATTCTATTGTTAATCCGCCAACATTGTGTGTACTGTGGACGTTTGTAACAATCCTACCAGTAACACATCATTTTTTCGTCTTCATTATCATTTGCCTAGCCACAGCACTGTGTGTAGTAGATATACACCCGGAATTGCGCTCTACCTAGTTTGATACGTGATAAAGATAATTATAAAAAAACTGCATATAATGCAGAGTAAATAATATTTATATGATTATTCTAAAGAAATCTATGCATGTACCTCCTTTAGATATAGATATCAAATCGTTAAAATGTAGACTGGCAAAACAGATTGGAGATTTGACTCACTTACGTACCTACATTCTCCTTCTTCTTTTTGTTTTTATTGCCTTGCTTAGAGTTGATCCATTTTCTCAGGTTTAAAAGGATTTTGAAAAAAAATGTTCCGTCCTTCAAGAAAAATATGATAAGTTAAACGAAGATGAGATTGCGCAAGGTAATTGTTACTTGTTTAGTTTAGGGCTGTTTATCTAGTGTGGAAAATTGCTATTATGCAAGGGGAATTAAAATGTTCAGCATCAGGGGAACATTTTATTTTTCAGGGTAAACACTTTAGATTGCTCATTAAATTAACCACCTGAATAAAATGCATCTTTTATTGCCATCAATGAAATGTAAAAGAAACTGTTTCATTTTTGAAGAGGATTTTTAATTTACAGATAACCGCAAATTGTGTGATCGAGATCACATCAGTTATTCGTTAAATATCAACTTAAATATTTTATGATTCTCTGCCGTTGGGTACAGCGTTAATGTTGCAACAAGTACAGTTCTTTTGTTTAAGGATGTAACATAAGTGTATCACCCGTCAATAGTCGTAACATAATAGGCAAACAGAGTCTTGACAGATTTGACAAGAGTTCATGCTGATCTCAAATAGTAATAATAATGAGAAACACCAAAAACTTGTTAGGGATTGGAAATTGAAAAAACCAGTCCAAATGTTAATTTGATTGTAAATAGGATGCCACACATCGTACAATACACCTAACCTAACGTAAGAAGCAACTTGCATTGTCGATGCAGCGCTTTTTTTTATTACAGACTATTATGCAAAAATGCAGTCTTTGAAAAAAGTAGAAAATAAATTGAAACTGATAGCATCTTACCCAAAGATAGATTATTTGATTAAATTATCGTGGTTTGCTATGTGTTACAAAATGCTATGCTAATTTTTACCTTCCTTACACCTTAGTTAAAGTACAAACTGCTCAAAACAAGTGTACCGAAATAAATAATCGACAACGATGTGTTAATAAAAAACCTGCAAGATTTCATTAGCAGGTTGGCAGAGAGGGCGAGGTCAGGTCCATTGAAATAAATAAAGGCAACCAACTTCTGTCAACAATGTCACAAAATTAGCATATAATGGAGTTAGAGGTAGAGGTTAATAAGCACTGTATATTTTGACATATATTTTTAAACATCATAAAACCTAAACTTACCTACACAGAAAATCGAGCTTTAAAAAATCCCCTCTACTGCTTCTGAACAACAGGGTTCTCAAGTGATTGCCAAATTGGTACAGTGATCTGGGTACATCATTCATTTTTTTTTGTATCGGAAAGCGCCATGCCATAATCTCTGCCAACTTTTTTGTACAAACTTGTACCAGTGGCAGCGAGAAGTTGGTTTTTGTGAGAAACATCATTGCATTCTTAGGTAAAGCCAGATCAACCGACTAGACACATATATATCCCTACTCAATCTTGTTTTCCCATTTTATCTCGTTCACTGCATTGACACTGCCTTAGCATAGTGTGAGTTTGTTGTTTTTGAAACTCCAAAAGTAATGCTTGTCTTTTCAATGAATGAAGATAGGTTTAGCCTCTCGAATGCGGTATCATAACATCACGTTACTCATCTTCGATTCAAAACAGAATAAGATTTAATGAGTTGCATGCATGCATATCAAAAGTGGCCTGACAGCAATATAATAATTTTTTGTTTGCATAAGCATTTTTGGATAAACAGATCTGCCTACTTTTTGAATCCACAATAAAAGGAAATGCATCATGGTAGAGTTGATTGTGCTTGTGCATTTTTATTTGACACAATTCACTGTTACAAAGACTACAACTGTCCTTTTCAGGACTTGCTGCCCACTTGATGCTGGTTACTTGCTTCGAACGCTACTTTGTTTTATTGCATTGTTTACTACAAGAAAATTATTTAACAAATACACGGCCAACCAGATCGAGTTTCGTACAAAACGAAGTATCATTGAAATAAACAAGCAACAAGGTGACGCCTAAAGTTTGGGGTTTTATGAATAAAAAATAGACAGTACAGTACAGCTCAGAACAGTCAAGTTTGGTATCTTAGGTCATGGTCGCAAAACTCATTTACCGTTAGATCCTTTAGCAGTAATCTCTGCAGGTTTTCTGCATTCAGGACCAGTCTTTAATAATAAAATATTGTTTATGGACAGAGAAATTTGATCATTTAATATGTGAAGCGCATTGCTCCATTGTAACAAGAACATAAAAAATGTTTCTTTTTTGTTCGGTCTTTCTAATGGAATTGACTGTTGGTGAATGCCGAGCGCAGTTTTCTCTTAATTTTGAACATCATTTTCTGCATCCTATTCTTCCTTGATTTACACAACTGAGCCTAACAAATGAACATATTTTATAGATCAACTTTAAAATAAGCAGCTTTTCTGGTCCATTATTAGATATGTATTCAAAAGTTATTGTTTTCTTTTAAATGCTCTCTGCGGAAACCTTTCTCATTGTTCACGAAGACGCATAAAAATCATCAAAAATCTTTGATATGAGGGAGATTTATTATCGGGATGTGATGGTCATGATATGATGACATGTCCCAGCAGCACGGTTGGGAGAGGTAAAGTAAAGCAGCGTGTAAGATATGGGTTGATTACAACAATAGGACAGTAAACGCCAAAAAGAGAATGTAAAATATTCGTGAGTGAAACTACGAAAAAATTTGATATCCACTCTGCGTAGAACAGTTTTATACCTATATACGGATTTTTGTTGTTTGTTCCTTTTGAACCCTGATGTGTACTGGCAATAGTGATTTGTAAAAGAAAACTGCAACAACAATGGCTACTTAGGTGCATGTCACCTAAATAACTTTAGAAATTTTCAAAGATTCTGATATTCAGGCTTATCATCATGCATGCAGTCGTAAGAAGAGAAAAGGACACAACTCTACGTTTGTACGTTGCAGTTGTAATGAAGCCGCATAGAAACTGAAATAACGAAGAAAAACTGCATTTAAAACCTGTTTTTGTGTTTTGCAAGACAATCAACCTTCTTCCTACACCTGTTTGGGACTGGCTTGGTGTTTTAACTGAACTGCGTGCAAGCAGAGGAGCGATGGTTTGCATAGTTTTATTGGCATCACCTTCACTAGAAAATATAAGCACATTTTTTTGCAAAACATGGACTAACAAGTAGCAGCATGACGCATAAACGCCAAATCTTACAGCAAATTATGCCATCATAGTTGTGTAGGTATGTTCTGGCATTCTGTTGATCAACTCTGTAATCAGCGCTCATGTATGAAAAGGCACAATGAAATGAAAAGCACACACCGTGGTAGATTCTAACATGCGTATTTAGAGGTTGTACTTTTTTGAGAATATGAAAAATTAACTTGTGGAAAATGTTCATTGTCCAGTTTGACTACTTTTGGGAAAGATAAGACAAATTTCCCAGTTTTACATTCTTCATAATTAAGTACTTTATTCTTTACATAAGAAATGCATTAAAACTGATAAATACTCGTGCAAAGAAGCTACGTAATGATGGGCGGGATTTCTGACTAAGAATCATCAAAACTTGATATTATTGGGGATGCTAGTGAACCCTGTAAACTTCCGTGGGAATCGAATCTATAATTTAATAAATATACAGAATTTCATAAAAATTCATATTTTTCTGTTCAAAGTTTTAAAAACCAAGACAAGAGGGTTAATTTGAATAGTGGGAAATAGGTGGAAAACGTATTTTGTAATAAATATTGCCATGCGTTGGAAGAAAACTAATTTGGTGTTGTGTAAGGCGGTGTAAATATGTGCACGCAGATATATTGAAATTTTGATGAGCTCTCCGGTTCTGGTTGGTTTGGCATACAATATGATGTTCATTTTACCAGGCATATTTACACAAGAAAATTCATAGATCAAAAGCGAGTTCCCGTGAGCAGTGTACTGAAGGTCATTTTGTTTCTTGATCCGAACATCATAGTATTCATAGTGTACGCCAACGCTAAAACTAAAACTAGCTATGACATAAAACATTCGGTTCTAATATGCCTGTGGATATAATTTTCATTAGTAAGGTGCAGAAACACTTTTCCTTACTATGTGAACAATTTTGCCAGCATTTTCCTTCACACTGCCCAGTTCACATAGTTTTTCTTACGATTTCACGCCTAGTAGAGTCTAAACCTCTATCCTAATGTACCTAGTAGTACTATCTCTAGATGAAGATAATTTAATTATAAAACTTTACAAGTTCTTGTCTTCATTTGTATTTCCAGGTCCTTGGAGAAACACTTAACCTAATAAAAAACCTGTATCTTCTTGGATCCAATGCTACCAGAATAATGGAGGAGGAGCGGTCATAATAACATGACAAAACAACTTTTTTTAATTCTGCCAACTTTGTTCTTCTCGCTGAAAGGAATTTTTTAAAGGAAACAAAAACATTTATCTTAAAACAAACATCATAAAAAAATCCAACTGTTTTCTTTGAACCGAGTCTGCAAAACTTGCTTACAACTGTATAAAGAAACAAAAACTAAGCCAAAGCCAAAAAGCAAATTATATCAGAACATCCGATCAAACAAAGCAATCAGGCTCTGCTGCACTGCAGAGATTTAAAAAAATTTAGTCCGGAGAGGAAATTCTTTCCTGTTCAAACGACCACTGTACATTAATTTACAAGGCTTCGACATAATTTACCACTCATTCGTTTCAACACTTTAAAAACGAACCAACCACCCATAAAAATTTTGAAAAAAAATCAGCCCAAAAAGTGGAATAATATATTACAAAACAACAGGAACCTCATCAGCCAAACTCGCCAAAATGTTTCTAAAACGCAACACAAAAGTATTTATTCTAGTAGCTCTGGTATGGTTATGTGGAGTGTTGTACTTTACGACAACAAGGCCAAACGTTTCAGAAGACTCACAACAACAATCGAGCAGTAGTGGGAATGCCAACAAGGTATGTCGTTGTCTTTTGTTTTTATTTATAATCAAAATTATTTACCCATAAAAATGCACTTTTTTGTCTTGTCTGATGAGATATGTGATGCTGCTTTCATTTGTAGCCCAAAGGAGAGTTCTCATTTTTATACTGCGAAAAAGCTAATAATGAAGCTTGTATGATGACGGCAAATAAAAATGTATAAATAGAAAGAAACGACGTGTGGTAGGCATCAAACATAGTATTGACCTAATTAATTAATGAGCTTTCTCACGGACTCTGACGATTCAAGAGCATACACCCTTTGGATCAAGTCATTCATTCATTCAATTTCATTCATTCATCTGGCGATTTTGACGTTTGTCGGATTGGTGGCAAATTATAGCCTTAATAGACTTTGTTGTTGCTTAAACTCAGGAGTAGTAAAGGCTCTTACTGTATCACATTGTTCATTCAAACTTCAAAGAGATATCACCTTTTCTACTCTCAGTTTTATTTCTTTTAATTTTTTTACTGTTGCATTGAACTCTGATAATAACTGCCCTTTACCTTCCATGCTGACTAAAGGAAGAATCCTTTTAATATCGTTTTATAGTCAAATCATGAGATTTTATATAAAATATACTTCAAAACAGCAAATTAAGGTAATTTAATGAAAATAAGCTATATTCAGTGACCTCGAACTACAAAAGTGCGACATAATCATAAAATTTTAATGCTGATATGCACTAATGCAGTTTTTATATGAAAATTAAGTTAAGGCCAAGAATGACAGTGTGACAAGAGAAACACAGTCAGCAGCATGTTTCAAATAAAAATCATTTGGCCATATAAAATGATTTTTATCTCTTGAATCGACTCTTGTTTTAAACTAAATTTTTAGCCTGGTCTCTGCTTAGACCATTTTCTAATAAACGCAAGTCATGCTAGCATCAGCATTATTGACAATATAATCTATTGTGGACTTCATGACTCACGAAATTTGTTGAAACGTTACTAGCCCAAATTAGCCAATTTTCAAGACATCATGTGCCTTTGTGTCATTATCAGAAAATGGATTTGTAAATAGGCGTGAGAGAAAAGATTAGTTGTGTTAGTAGTCTATGCTGTGACCATGATTGGTGATTTTTTGACATTCATCACTGCACTAAAAATGCAGTGCCCACGAACCACTACTCCATTTCTTATGCTTCCCATGAGTACTTTCTCAACAGAGATAACGAGTGCAACACTTTATAGTACCTACATGATATTACATCAGACTTGATGTCTATTTTTATTTGAAAATAAATTTTGCACTAAAATAAAATAAAGATTCAAAAGATTGGTACGAAGGGTTATGCTATAATGATGATGGATATAGAAGGTTACAAAATTGACTAATGCAGCAATGCAGTACCGCATTTAAGTGGCAGACGTGTATTAATCTTATCTTTGAACTGTCATATAAAACCCACAAAGTCAAAACCAGAGCCCTTTTGTTTATCTGGATTTTTTCTTCTTCAAAGATTTACAGACAAGTTAGTATTACATAAAATGAAACTTGATATGTACATTCATTCTGTGCTGTAAGATTTGTTTCATTTTACTTCAGATGAAATGGTAAGCTATGCTACTTTTAAAGGTGTACTTTACTTTATAGATATGTCATACCATTTATAAAGTTAAGTATCGCAATTTATGTACATGGTACGTAGCGATGCATGCGAGTAATTAACTTGAGTGCTAAGTTGGCACATGCACAACATCATTTTTGTCACACGTCAAATTAATGAAGATTCCTTGTCTTGCTTGAGCTGTAATGTGATAGGCATATAAATATTTACTTTTATGAATGCATAGGTTTTTTTTTCATTTGTTCAGTTCCTAGATGTTTGACTAAAGTAAATATTATTTTTAGGAACAAAAACCTTCGTGGTGGATAGGTGAAATAATGAAGCATTATTATGGATTCATGACTACACTACAGGATGATATTGGTCAGGGTTAAACACATGTTATGAAATTTTATTTTAAAAGTGAAGAATGACGCATTTAATTTGCTTCAAGTAATAAAAAGTACATACATACCTATGCATAATGTTTAATTTAAGCCGTTTTCGGGAAAACGGAAACCTTCATAATGAATTAGGTTCCGCTGAAACAGCTTGTAGTGCCCTGGCCCCGGCACACAAAGAACACTTTCCGTATGATACCATGCCAGGAAGTGAAGCCTTACTATGTTGCAGCAGCTGTTGTTAAATTGACGGGGTATTATTAGATATCGTGAGGCATTGTATTTCAATGAACTGCTTGGTAATATAATCTAGCCTGGAGAAAAGGGGGCACATGAGTCTCGCTCATTGTCATATTCTATAGGTCTTCATTTCATTACTATCCAAAACAATTTAATTTTTAGGAAACTAAAAGTATGGAGAAATAAAAAACAAACACTGAGAAACCCATAAAAATTGGAATTGAGCTGGAAGCTCTTTCATACTCAGCATATTGTGTGTAACCCTTTGACTTGATAAATATTTCGGTGCTCTGAACCCTATTGTATGCACAATCGCAAGAGATCTAACAAATGATCTATTCAACGAGCACTCATTTTCAACATACCCTTTTCCAATTCCAGACAATACAATAAAGTCTATTTGCATTATGATAATGTATTGCAAAGCTCATCCAACTTGTACACATATGATGAAAGCCGAGCCACTTTTGTACAAGAGAGAAGGACAGGAAGCCCCGGGGGAAAGTAAGATCCATTTCCGTTCTTTCTCCATGGAACAAAAGCATTTTGTGGAATGGAAGCTCTTTTATTGGAATCCTGAACAGTAGCACATGGAAAAGGTTAGAGAGAAAGAGGAACCAAAGAAAGCAGCATGGAAGCACAAGTAAACTTTTACTCCATAAATGTTGCGGATCTCTTTAGAAGCTCAACGAAATACAACACAGGCCACGGCCACATACCCACTGTACTCGCACTCTTTGTGAGTTATAGAGAAACCAAAGGGGAGATAATGCCATCACACATCCGCTGCAGCTGGGAAAAGATGAAGCTCTTTTCACTCTCGTTCCGTCTCCTCTCTTTCTCTGTTGCCGTTTTTTCAGAAAGAAAACTGTAGAAAGCCATCAGGGGCTTCCAGCGGGAAGGGAGCTGGTGGTGCATAGTTTTTGAAAAGGCCAACCCATTCGGAGTTCTGGAACCGTCCGGCTGTTGTACTCTTGAAAAAGAGTACACCACACATTTCCTACTGCTCTGCAAAAATGTACTTTCCTCAACTTCCCTTCCGTTTGCTCTCCTCATCTTGCTCTCTCGCTCTTTCTCCCTCTTCAGATTTGCTTTAATTACGGTAGGGTGCTGAACGAAAGTTGTCTTGAAAGGAGTGTGAGAGATCAAATTTGTTTTTGCATCATGTATACCTAATAATAGTATACGCTAGCTACAGATTATAGTGTTTATGTATTTACGTGCAAGCGTGTGTGGTAGAATGAGAAAAATCTATGCCAATGCTCATGTTATTCTTCATAACAGGTCTACATGCTCCAATGTTATTATTACAGGCTTCATCATTCATGATGGCAATCTTCCCTTTTTTCCTCTAGTTAGCAAAGTTTAGACTCAAGACTCAGGTACATGTAAATGTAATGAGCATTCATAGAATTCAACACTGGGAGCTAGAAAAGCTACTTATTTATAATATTTGAAATAATAACCATATATATTTTGATGCCAATATGAAGAAGTAGATTTTTGTCTAAGTCCTATATATCAACTTTGCAATTTGCACACATTCAGCTACTTCTTCCTCGTTGGAACTTTCTAAGCCATTCTTGCGTAATATACAACCTAAGGAAAAGGGTTTAAATAGGCTTTCGGCAGCCTTTTAGTTGTACCAGATTCGTGTGCGCCTGTGAGTCTACTTTGTATGCTGGCGGAACATTCCATCATGAAACTTTATAAAACTACCTTATCTTCGATGTAACTTAGCAAGTGAAGCTACATGCAATCTTCTCATACTCACGATCCAGTTTGAGTTTTCATGTAAAATAAATAATCTGTGCTCACTAACAAATTTATTTTATCAAAACTTGTGCTATGCTCCAAAAAAATTGTAGCATAATGTTCATAAATCATTATATGTTTAAAATGTAAAATCATTCCATGTTTAAAAAATCTGACCAATGTAGAAGTATTTATTGTAAAGACTAACAGCGTGTACGGTGTAAATCATATAGGTATGTGCATGCGCAACTTTTTAAATTAATAGAAATAAAGAACGGCTAATATAACCTGTCAAAACAACGTGCGGCACAAGTAGCAGATGTCGAGCTTTCCATTCACACTCAGGATACATATAATACGTTCCCTTAATTATCGATCCGTCATAAACCCATCATCGTTACATTTGCGTGGTGTATGAAACTACGTGAAATATGCTTAGTCGTGCAGTTCAAGTGCATATTATGTTGCAGAAAAAATGTATATAGTGAAGAAAGATGATCAATGACGGCAGGCAGCGTGAGTAAACCTCACTGATGTACTAAAAAAGTAAGGTACCGCATCATATGATGAGTATGTAGTATCATTATCATGGATTCATTCAGTCTGCCCATCCTTCATCATTAACACATGGTAGCATCCGATCTCCTTTCCACTTCCCTTTAAAAACCACTGTTGCTCTATTGACAGATAAGTTCAATTACATATTGCACTAACAAATACTTCAAATGTGGAACTTGTCTGGTTGTTAAAAAGCAAAAATTAGAAATGCAAGCATCCGTTCATTCATATTGTTTCAAAATATGAGTTTAATCTTTCACAAAGTCTCCGATTTAATTTCATGTTGCATGAAACACAAGCCACGAGCAAGGTTTGACGGGAATCTAATTTCCCAACTGCTTTCCATCCATCAAAACCAAAAAGCAGTAATTGCTACGAATAGATTGCTTGATAAACGCACTTAATTTGATTTTAATTCACTTTTAACAGGTCAGTGTTACAGTTGAAATCATGTTATTCAAATATGCATGCACAATAATTGCAGTTTGCACTAACAAATATTGCAGGCTTGCATGTCTTCTATAAAAACATGAGTTACAAAAAATTTATATCTGCCATCACCATCATCCCATCAGTCAGTCAACTAGACCCATTGACCGTTGCGTTGCTCTAAAGCTTCCACCTTTGCCTGTCATAACGGTGTCATGAATGTCTACAATCTAATCTGTTTCATGTCATCATCGTAAAAAGGGCTATAACTATAATATGTGTAATAACACAAACAAGCGTGTGGAAACAATATATAAAATCGCACAATTCAAAAGCTATCTATAGATGTTGTCAGATTAGAAAAGGCTGTAAATGCAGTAAACACGCGAAACACCCAACATGCGTTATAGCTACAGATGAAATAATGACAGATGCAAACGGAAAACCTTTATTTTCACGAAATGAAGCAAAAATGGAAATACACTGTTTGTGTGATGCAAAAGAAATGGATGTACCTACTAGCGTACATATATTGGTTACGTACATTTAATCAGGTTCAGGATGCATATTATTTTGTTTCGTGAGATACTTGTGTTAATAGCTGCCACTGCCGTTGCCGCTCTCAATACATTTTATTAATAAAATTTGTATTCATATCAACATTATCATATCGCATTAACGCACCCGTAAATTAGCAGTTTACAAAAGAGATAGAGATGAGGGAGTGGGGAACAGCCACAACAAAACAACTACGCAAGCGGAGCAACGGGTCTTCATTTTTTGTTGTGAGTGCGAGCAAACTTGGCAATTATCACAAAAGCAGATGGGGTAGTGCCGTCCAAAACTTCATCAGTACACTTACAATGGTTTCAAATAGCTTGCATACCACAAATTATCGTATGCACACCGGAAGGTCCACGCTTGCATGTGCTCATATATTCTCATGGACTATATATCATAACTGATTCATCTGTGAAATAGGTGATCATATTCAACTTGAAATTTGTACTCCATTATTTTTCTGATGAACTCTTCTTTCCGTTCACATTCGTGCTTTTGATGGGTGCATTTTGTACTGTATGAATAATTAGTGATCGAGTTTTGGTATAAAATCCCTTTTCTGCTCACGATATGCTATCCCTTTGCACGATGAGTCAATAAAGTTTCATTTTTCTGTAAAAATGACAACAAAATTATTCATTTGTGTCGGTGGTGGTGGCCATTGCCCGGAAGTGGACTCACTGTTATTATTTTAACATCATAATAATAATCATAATCAAAAACAAGATACGCGCAACAATATAATATAGAGTAAAGATATATCATGTGAAGCACTTTTTACAATAACTATTGGGTTAGGGTAAACAGTAATTATTCGTTTTTCGAAATAAAATAGCTTTAGCAATCAGTACAATGGTAGGAAGCACGTGTGTGAAATTTTACAGCAGAATCATGCGACCAGATTCTTTGTTGTAATATGAATCACGATCACGATAACGAATAGGTGACTTGACATATTAGATGCAGGAACGTAATAACATTATTCATTGAGTGCACGAACAGATGTGTTTTCAAAAAATGCACTGGCATTTGAAATTCTCGACTTTACAACCAAAGTGGTCTATTGTTTTCCCTCAATTTAATGATGGTCAGCATGTGCATCTATATAGATGTATGAACAAAAACGAGCAAGTTCTCATCCTTTCCTCATCGTCAAGTGAAGTGAAACCAAATAAAAGGATAACAAATTCCATGTCTAGTCGAACGCAAGTACAATTTGAGAGTATTTAACTGTGATTGGGCATGTCACGCAACTGAGTTTTGCTGCTGTGCAAACTAC
>JAQIXX010001130.1:0-38590 GCA_034700605.1 Willowsia nigromaculata
AACCTAAAGAATATTATATGAATTATCTGGGGTTATTAAAGAAGCATGTTAAAGTGCGCTCGTCGCTCCATAAAAAAGGTTCACTTTTGACCATGAATCATGAGCAGAGCTGGTGCTTGGAAAAGTTCAAGCAGATAATTGTAGAGTCAAGAAAGTCTCCAATTATCTTGCGAATTGAATCAGCAGCGGGATCAGGTGATTTACATACTTGCTAATCTGATTACATGATTTATTCAAAGCTAACTACTTTTTTATTGCTTGCAGGAAAAACTTTCCTACTCTCGCTCTTGGCGCTTGAGTTGAAAAAAAATAAAATAAATTATCGACTGACTACTTACACAGGTTTTATGGCACATCAGCTTGGCTGTGAAACTTTGTTTTATATTCTTGGAATGTATGATTGCATGAAACCTGCACCCAATTTAATTGACATGCCAATCTCCAAACGAGTTCGAGATGATTTCAAAACTACTAGATTTCTTTTAATTGATGAGGTTGGACAAGTAGGCGGACGATTGTTGCATGTCATATCAGAGAGATTGAAGCTCATTAAAAATTCAAATCTGCCATTTGGTTCATTATCAGTCGTTTTAGTGTCAGATTTCAGCCAGCTGACTCCTATAGGTGACTATGTATTAACAACACCACCAGAACAAGTTAAATGTGAACTCGCAAGAAAGGGAATTTTATTGTTTCAGAGTGCTAAGCATAATTTTAATTTACGCACATCTGTTAGGCAGTCTGATGATCCAGATTATTACGATATTCTCACGCGGATACGAAACAAGCAAGCAACCAGAGAAGACATTAGACACCTGTCGTCTCGATTGCTTCAGAACGTGAACGCAAAAGAAGTTGACTCATTTAAACATGCTCTGCGTGTTTTGAATAGCAATGATGATATTGAAAAGTACAATATACGATATGTACTCGATCTCAATGTGCCAGTTAAGAGAGTAAGGGCATCGATGGAGCCATTCTGCAGTATATGCATTCAAAATTATAAGGATTTTTTTGTGCCTGGCGAGAATACAAGTTTGAAGGCAAGAATAACAAGAAACATTAATTATTTTCATGGGCTTGCAAATGGGAGTGAATGCATGATTTTGCAAGGCTACTGGGATGAGAAGGATTCTTTGCCTTCTTTTATTATAATTGAGGTACCTTCATATCGTGGCATAGGGATTGATGGACGAAAAGGGGTGATCGCATTGCCACAAATGAGTGAAAAATTGTATTGTATTCACAGTAAACGATATTTGATGGTTAAGTTTTTTCCTATTCGTTTGGCTTATGCCACCTCCTATTTCAAGATTCAAGGGTCAACTATTGAACAGGTGGTGCTCGATTTGAATGGTCACTACAATTATGATAATAGAAGTTACACAGGTTTGAGTAGAGCAAAGAAGCTTAGTCAGATTATTCTTCTCCGCGACAAGTCTCTAGAATTCTGCTTTCCACCTGTTGCCTAGATCATTTCTCCAGCATCATGAAGTTTCTCACCCGTTTATTATTACTGTGCGTATTAACGCAGTATAGGACAGCAAGCTTGACTGAAGTTTTTAAACAGTACGATGTGATTAATCATCGTTTTAGAAAGAGTTTTTGTTGCGGAATTAAGCTTCTTCGGCGTAGACCTGAGGATTCCTCCCAATTTGAAAAACTATGGCCAGTTGAAGGGCTTGACTATAATGAAACCGGTGACATTTATTGTACACTTTGTGATCATTTACCATGCATGAACGCGAATGCAGAGTTTGAATATTGTCTTGGAAAGTTGGTTATAAATGGAAAAATTTCGCGATCTGACCTGAATCAAATACGACCGTTAACATATTATGAAGCCGACCTCTCACCTTCCACAGCTCCAAATTATTCGTTGCATTCCAATGGCATAGGCTGCAGGTTAGAAAAGTAATACTTTCTCGTATTTACTTGCTATCTCATTTGACCCCAGCTTTTCTTGCTTGCAGTGGCTTCCTTATCGAAAATCTAGAAGACCTTTTAACACAGAAAGATCCTGCCAAAGTGTGGAATTTGGAGGCTGGAATACCCGTGTCTAGGCCCTGTGATCACACTTCTCGCTGTTCTCGTCACAGTTTGTCCTACTGGACAATTATCAACGGCATTTTCAAAAATTTATTAGAAGAAAACATTGTTTCGCTTTTTCAAGATAATTTTCCTCTTAAGTATTCATGTGGAAAGTATAACAACTTTTCAGATGGAGTAATTTTTAAAAATAGTCGTTTCTGGCCGAGCTGCTCGTTTGAAACTCTCAATCCAAGCAAAGTTTTCATTTTTGACTCACAAACATGTGAGGAGGAATTTTCATGCCATGTCCCAGATGGCCATTTTCATAAAACAGATGTAGCTCGTGTTTATGATTATGACGGAATTAGTATGCCAACAATAATTCCACCCAACAAAACGGAAATTTACCTGTCTGAATACTATAGAGACATCTTAAGCTCATTTTTTCCATTAGGGAAAGGAGGTGAAAAACGAGTGAATTTGGCTCGGAGCGACATTGGCTTACGTAACGGAAATCCATACTGTCAGCTTATTGGTTACAATTATTTTTAAAATGGAAAAGACGTCTTGGGAACAATTTCAATTTATTCTTTACTACATCTTCTTTTTGTTTGCTACATACTGTTTTGCCCGTTTGTATGATTTTTTAAGTAACCGCTGTAGAAGGCATTTGTACCGACGCAGAAATATTCTGTGGAGGATACGAGAGCCTTTACTACCTATACACAATATTATTGATCAAAATATTCATTGGCGTAGGCGCGGATGATTCTCTATACATGAATGAACATATGTCATGCAACTTTAAAATGATGCGATGAATAAAAGCATTTGCAAAACTTGTTTATTTCCGCAAATTAAATGAGGTCATTGAAACTTTTCACCGTTATTTATTCATTTTGTCCGGTACCATTATATTTTCATGTATAAATTTCATGCAATTAACTGAGTAGCATTCATTCCAGTGAGGAGAGAGAAAGAGTATATGCAGTGAAAATGAGTTCATGTTCTCATTCCACCTTTGTATGCTGCAGCAACTGCGCAGTGCTCTTTTGCCTTACTTGTGTGAGATCGCGATTCTACGTTTATTACTACCTTTGTCCTGCTTGTGACGTAACAAGTGTCCCGTTTAGTCAGTGCGTAACAATCTTGGATGCAAACAGACTTGACTATCCCAAAGTTGTCAGCTCTGAGAAGAAGGGTAAGGAGATTACTTCACAGAAATCATCAAAAACAGCTAGCCTTCCTCTAGTAGAAAGAAATGCGAGTGCCAGCCGAATGTGAAAAACATATATTTTACTGTAAACTTTGTAACAAGTCTTATTGTAAAGTGTGTGACGTGGACAAAAAGTTGTGGAGAGATTTTTGTGCACAGTGTTCATTAAAAAGGGAAAGACCATTGGCATTTGTGAAAAATAACGTGCTCTACAACAAACTCCGAAGAACAGGAGTAGAGAAATTAACTTTTGCTGAGCTTGAATACATTCATTACAATAGGGTGTTGGAGAGAGAAGATCAAGATTTGCTAAGATTGTATTCCCCTGATGCTTTTTCGTACGAGCGAGGATTAATAAACGATTTAATAAACATTGACAATTGGTGAGAATGAAAATTCCCGTGGACCACGAAAATAATCATTGTGCTCTCTGTGAAAATTCATTGTGTGAAAAGTGCGAGACTGTGTCCAAATCTGACTCTTCCATTTGCCTACAGTGTGAACTTAGACCTTTGAGAAACAGAAAGACACACGTGCTATTTAACATTATTCGCAGGTGTGGAGACGACACAACATTGCAGAATAGATTTACTGCTTTTAAGCTGCTTTATCACATGAAAAGGGAAGAATTTGAGGAAGTGTACCCGTACGATTTAATGCAGTTTTTGCACCTGCGGTATTGGTGGGTGAAAGATTTTAAAGACACTTTAAAGTTAGACTATTTTGAGGAGCAAAATATAGACTCATTCGCTCCATAAAATGTCAGGGAAGGAGCACAAGATGGAAGGCAAACTGGAGGGGGAGAAAGTCCCAAGAATGTCATCGGGAAACTTGGAGATTGACACGGGAAATTTACCACCAGACGTGGCTATCATGCTGAAGAGCATCATCTCCACTCGCCAACTTGAAGCACTTCGAATTCCACCTGAACTCGAGGAGGAGCAGAAGGACATTAAATCTAAATTAAAATAAAGTAGGTATTTCATGCTGGTGCTTTTTTGCTTGCTTTGGCTGACAACTCGCATGACAAACGAAAGAATATTTTATTTTGATTTAACTTATTTTATTTTTTTATTTCAGCTCCACCAAGCTTGACTGTCAACTCTGTAATCATGTCTCGTTTCTTCAAAAAGGTAAGAAAAAAATGCCATTTTCACATTAAATTTTAGGAGTACTTTTTATGCCATTAAAACTGCGTGTTTTAGCTTGAGGAGAAAATTTCATACGTTTTTTTTTCCATTTATACCTTGAAGTGAATGCTTCATACAGATTTGATTTTTTTGAGTCATCTCTGTGTCGTGCCTGCTTATTGTAAAGGCTTTAGTGGAAGGACTAATCGACAGCAATGTATTAATGTATACCTTTCTTCTTTCTTTCAGTTTAAATGCAATATCCTACAATGTGACTTTTCAACGGACAACATCTATCATCTTCTTTCACACGTTAACGAGCATTGCTGTAATGGCTGCGGAAGATATTTTCTTCTCGAGGAACATCATGCGTGTGATACAGAACAACTCCATGGGAGAGGGGCAGCTCAGCCAAATACCAGTGGGATAGCTTTGACGAAGGAAAGGACAGCCCATTCTGGAGCACTATCTACATACAGCTACACATTCGACAATGAAAACTTTGTACTTATTGCACATGCTGTCGACTATATGTATTCGGATGTAGAGAAATTGTGTATTGCCTATGTTAACCACTATGTAAACATCAAATTTCAAGTTTCGTTCTATCTAAAACTTAAAGAAAATAAAACTGGACTCACTATAAAAAGATTCTTTCATTCAGTTTACATTAACACGTTCCATCCTTCCTTTGTTCAAGCCAACTTGGAGTTTAGCATTAACTATATCATATCTCTGTTAAATTTGTTCTCCTCTAGTAAGTCCGGGTATAGTATTTTGAGAGTAGAAAAGCTGCTTGTAACATTTGCATCTGCTAAACCAAGCGTTGTAGGTTCGTATTTACCACTGCCTAGGCATATTATGAAAAAACAAGGCATTCTATCCATACATACATCTGATACGCACAATTGCTTCTTACTTTCTGTTGTGGCAAAACTATTTTTTGGTCTATTTAGGCTACCATTACATCCTAACCTAACGTACGATGAAATGAACAAGTCGCAAAGAGCTCAACTCAGGGAAAGAATGCGTGACCCAAAAAATTATGATGAAATTCTGGAACATATTAGGAAAAATAAACTGCTCAAGACTGATGGTTTCGATGGCTATGTTGATGTTTGTAGTGTAAAGCATTTTGAAAATTTAAATAACGTTTCCGTCAATGTATATTCGATGCATAAAAGAGATAATAAAATATGGCCTTTGCAACTCACCACCAAGAGAGCGCGTGATCATGTTGATTTGCTTCTAATTAAACATGAGCATCTCGATGATGATCAAAAACTGGAGTACAGTCAGGATTCACAGCATTTTGCGCTCATTTATTCAAGTTCAAGATTTTTTTGCAATGGGTGTCGCTATCGCAGGCTTCTGTGCAGATTTTGTGGAAATTTATTCACTCAAAAAATTTTTGCATCTCACGAGATGGACTGCCAAATAAAAAACGCACTAGGAATAGCTTTTCCAAGTGGTAGCATATGCAAGTTTACACAATGGTTCAAGTGTATGTCAGCTCCATATAGAATATTTGCTGAGCTGCTCACACATACTAATGCAGTTCGGGGATGTGTTGAGTCGTGTGGTTATTTTATTTTAGCCCTGGGACCTGAAGAGAACGTCATCCTTGAGCAAAAATTCTATGGGGAATCTGCAATTGAGCATTTTGTTACTGAACTAACCATGGCGTCAGAATTACTGCTACGCATGCAAGGAAAAAATCATTATCCACTCACGTCAAGCGAAAAAGACGTCATAACTGCACACTCCACATCACACTGTGAGTTGTGTAAATGTAAACTCAATGAAACTGCAAGAATGCATCATTGCCACTTCAGATCCACAAGAAGTCAATACAGGGACCCGCAGTTCCCCAATAATATTCACTTTCTATGCAATAATTGCAATTTGCAGTTAAAGGCTAGAAGTTTCATCTATGTTTACATATATGGCAGTCAAAAGGTTACATTCAATTTGATTTTGGATGGAATGAAATCCAATTTGGCATCCAATATAATTGTAATTCCTCGAAAAAATCAAGATTATTTATCAATTCAAGTTCCATCACTCTTTAGGATAACTGCTTTGGAAAACTTTTTTTCTGATCCGTTGAGCGAACTCGTTGCCCACTACAACAGAGGAGAATATTTGAAATATTTTCGCCATTTCAACGCGTTGGGCCCTGCTCCTGCCTACTTTCCACATAATCAGGATGTGTCAAAACTTTCTAGTCTCCCCAGTCAGGAGTCATTTTATGATTTACACTTGGGGCGACATCTATCAGTGAAAGAGTATCAGTCGGTGGAAGCTTTTTACAAATCTCAGTGCAGTTCTTTTGAAGAATACGTGTATGCTTACATGAGATTTAAAGTCCATGCAATCAATGCCATTTTTCAAAGCTTCAACTACTGGTCTATGAAGACCTACGGTGTAGCTGCACATCACGAACTTTCGTTGAGTGGCCTGGCATTTACAGCAGCCATGAAATTTAGTCGTGCTGAATTTGAGTACTGTAAAAATCCCCAAATTCTTAAGCACGTTTCTGACAATTTGATTGCTGGCATCTCGCATTTGTCCAAGAAGCACGCCGTTGGCAAGAGCGAAAGGCTGGGGCATGGAGTCGTCGATGACAACGAGAGACGAGAGATTCTAATGTGCGATCTTAAAAGCCAATATTTATTTTGTATGTGCTTAAAGCTTCCTTGCAGTGACTATTCTCTGATTGAGAATGTTCCAAACATCAATTTGGAATCCATTTTGACACTAGATGACTCGGAATACGGATATATTTTCTGTGTAGATCTACATTATCCCTCCCACCTTAAAGAATTCACAGCCGATTTTCCCTATGTACCAACTCGAGCTCCAGTGTTGAGCGATGAAGAGCTGGATTATTTTAGAGATATGTATAATGCAACAACAACACTCAAGCTGACACATGTCGTCATGACTCAATACGATAAGTCTGCGGTATTACTTCACTACAAATTCTTGCAGTTTTTTCTTGTAATGGGGATGCAGGTAACCCATACTTACTACGTCATAAAATTCAAACATGCTGAATGGCTCAAATCCTACATGTTGTACAATTCACACCTCAGGCATTGTGCAACTTCAAAGATTGAAGAAAATTTGTACAAGCAGTTATCAAATCACGTTTACGGCAAGTTATTCCCTGCTACAAGCAATTTGGATCTGCGCTTTTGCACAAGCAAGGAAGAATCAGAGAGGCTGACAGCCAGGAGTGATTTCTCAGACGTTCTCATCCTAAATGAAAATTTAAGCATCTTCTTTTTCCGAAAACGAAAAACTGTTTACGATAAAAACTTACTCGCGGCTTTTGTCGTTCTGCAATATTCCATGCTGAACTACTACGAGAAAATTTACACACTGAAAGGATTTTTTGGACCAAACTTTGAAATCATCGCTGGGGAAGTCGACTCTATCGTGGCTGTCTACAAAGATAAACAAAGAGACTACATTAGTAAACTTAACAGCCTAAATCACATATTTGACTTTTCTGGCTTCCCAAAAACACATCAGCTGTACTCGGACGCAAACAGGGGCAAAATAGGAATTTTTAAGCTCGAGTACGAATACGTATTGGAATTTATCAAGTTGAGGAGCAAAAACTATTGTGTTCGTTGCCTATGTGCCTGCTGCAAGCACGAGTCCGACGGACCAGAAATATGCACACGGTGCAAAAATGGAGAGTATACAGTATCAAAGGGCTCTTCCAACTCAACCTTTCAAACTTATCTAGAGGTATTAAATACGGAGCGGGAAGTATTTACAGAGTATTATTCAATCCGAGCTCGCAATGACCGGATTCAGTTGCTTTCCAAGAAAAGAAAAGCCATTTCCAATTCCTTGGATATGAAACGTAGATGGGTGAACCCAATCGAGTCCTTGCCATTTGGCCATAATGGATAATATTGCAGATATTAGGCTTCACATGCCTAGCTCGATCGTAATATCAGGTTTTAGTATGTCTGGTAAAAGTACAATTTGCAAAAAACTAGTTGAACATCGGCACCGAATTTTCACTGAAACGCCAGAGCTTGTTATTTGGATTGACTCAGAAGACGTGAAGACCAAAAACGAGCTGCAGGATCGAGAAGACGTAATATTTACGCAAGACTTTGACACAGTTCGTGAATATTTGGGAGGAGAAAAATCATTAATGATTATTTGCGACGACAAGACGTCGTCAATAATGAAAAACAACTCTGAAATTTTGAGCATGATGGTTGAAAAGACTCACCACTTTCGACTTGTGTTTGTGTTAGTGCTGCATGCAATTTTTGTGCCAAACTGCAGACTGATAAACTTGCAGGCTTCCTATCTTATTATTACACGAATGGTTCGAGACACTAGTGCAGTCCTTAGACTGGCCTACCAATTAAAGCCTTTTGATTCAAAGTTTGTCTACAACGCCTACATGCACAGTATTAGTCGATTTCCATTTGCTCACTTTTTGATTTGTTTACACCCAAAGGATCATAGATTAACCAGATACAGATCCACGGTTTTTCATTGGGAAAATATGATATTGTATGTATCCAAAGATGAACTCGCTGATTAGTAATTTTGACTTTGTGCTGAAGGCTGCTCGCTCTTCGCCAAAGGAGTTTTCCAAGTTAATAAAGACGGCGTCAGACGCTGAAATTGAGACACTGTTGAATTGTCTCTCTCTGAGAGTGCATCAAGACAAATCCATTCCTCCAAAACAGCTTGCCGTAATAAAAAAGGCTGTGCGAGCCAGGAAGCTACGATTGTTTTTACAATCAAAGTCAAAGTACGTACTTCCAATTCTAGTTGCAGTGATTGGGAGGTTTCTTCAGGACTTTTTTCTCTGCGCTTACGATTCAGTCTAACAATGGAGTTTTACAAAATTGTTCCTCTTGACATTTACTCAAAGTGCATGGAGGCAAAGGACAAAAAAACTATTGATGAGGAGATTGATGAGTTGCCAAAGGGTACCCAGAAGAAAGTTCGCGTTCTTCTTGACATCTTAGACAAAGTGGAGCACCTGACTTGGGATAATTTTGGGATCACTACTACCGAACGAGGTGACTTGGAGAGCGGAAGCCACATTCTGCCTCTCGTTTTATACGCTATTCGTGGAAAGAACAGACCGGCGAACTTTGGTAACTTTGTAAGCCTTATAGCTTCTCAGAAACTGCCAAAGGACCTAATTTGCGCCAAAGTTCAGCCTGAATTAAAAAAGGCGCGTCGAAATGCCAAAACCTGAGATCTTGAACGAGAGAATCTTACACAAGGCATACCTTGATCCGACAAAACCTGGAAGCTTTTCTGGCTTGACGACTTTTGCTAAGGCACGGAAACTCAAGGATTTAAAACGCGTTGAAGCTTCCCTGTCAAAATTACCGACATTTTCCAAATTTCGGCAAACAAGAAGAGTATATGAGCGGCTTCCAGTAATAACCAAGAAACCACTAGAGGTTGTACAAGTTGACCTGATCGACCTTTCCAAAATAAAGACCTACAACAAGGGCCTATCATACGTTCTCATTGGCATTTGCCCCTTCTCAAAGTTTGCCGCCTGTGTGCCTACAAGAACCAAGTCTGCTAGGGATATTGTGCCAGCCCTTAAGGCACTTTTCAAGAAATTCAAGGGGAAAATTTTAAAGATTGGAAGTGACTTTGGAAATGAATTTTACAACAAGGAAGTAAAGGACTTGTTCAGGAAACTTAAGGTTGAGCACTATTCAACGTATAGTATCCTAAAGATGCAAACCGTGGAGCGACTCATACGAACAATAAAGTCTCGCCTTTGGCGCTTTTTCAACGAGCACAAAACATACTATTGGATCGACGTGATTGAAAAGATTTGTGAGAGTTACAACAACACAGTACACAGCTCACATGGATTTAAGCCTGCACAAATCCGCACAAAAGATCACGACATTATTCTTTCACGACTCTACGGCAAATTTGCGACTAAACAGTTAAAAAGGCCCCGTTTTTTGCCCGGGACTGCCGTGAGATTGTCTGAGAAGAGATTATCGTTTCACAAAGGTTACAAGCAATCGTACAGTTCTGAACAGTTTTTTATTAAATGCATATATTCTCGGTGGCCAGTAATATCTTACAAATTAATTGACTCTCAAAATACTGAATTAAACGGAACATTTGTTGAGGCAGAGCTGACTTTGGCGTCTGCTGAAAAATCTGCACAAGATGGAGCCTGATGACACATTTGTCTATTTTCTCCACTCCAACAGGAGTCGAGATATTTTTCCCAGTAACAACAGCACTAGCTTCACCAATGTACTTGACAAGAATTTGAAGCTAGAGAACTTTGAATGTGCACTAGTCTCGCTATTTTACTCTGACGACTTTATTGATCAGAGTGGTGATCAACTGCTTCCTACTCAAACGTCCGAGAAGCCGTTTTTCGACTTTGAAAAAGCCCAAAATGTAGTTTGGATTAACGAGTTAAAAACCAAAGAACTAAATATTACAAAAACGTACAACTACTTGCCAAGTTTTGTGAGCGGACTCAATCAACATTTTCAGAGATTTGGTGTAGAAGCTAGATTGTATCTACATTATGATGAGAATGGAAACCCTGTTTCAACGACACTTTCATATAACCCTGCACAGGGATATCGGCTGTACTTGGGAGAACTGAGTAAGATTTTTGGATTCACGGCGCATGATTTCTTTCTTGGCATTCACGATTCAGATGTGGCAATGGACCTTGATGCTTTCAGCAAACTTTCAACTGATGCCACATTTAGGGTTGAGTGCAGGAGATGGAAACTGACGAAAGTGGAGCTCGAACAACTGTACAACCCCACTCTTGACGACATTTGTATCGGGATCGTAGCGGCATCAGCGAAAAAGGGATTCAGGGTATCAGCACTCGTGAACGAAGAAGAATCTTCTCTAACCATCAGTACGTTTACAGATGACGTGTACTTGACGCTGTCAGCGTTTCTCGCTGAATACCTCAAGCTGCCAAGACGCCAGCAGTTTCAGACATCAACTACAGTGACTGTGCCAAGCAGTGTGATAAATCCATATTCGCCATTAGAAGCAGATTATATAAGACCTGATGAAACTCGAATAGCAGTCATTCCAAGCAAAGTCCTTGTCGAGTGCAGTCTTTTACAGAAAAATCTCTTTGACTCTGCGCCACAACAAATTTTGCGCGTGCTTTCGCGAAAGGTCGGTCGCCAAGAAGTTGAATTTCACGCTAATCCCCTGGTCTACTGCCCAGTGCAAAAATTTGAAACCAACAAGATAACTTTGCGTCTTTTGGACGAAAATTTGAAGCCCTTGCCGCCACAGACTAGGCCAACACTGGCACTTCTCCATTTTAAACGACGATGGTTGTAGGTGGTCGAATATCTTGCGACGAAAAAGGGTGCAAACTTGGCAAAATGGCTGCTTGTGATCCATCCTCTAGCATTGTACCTTTCAAAAGGTACAAGCGAAAGAAGAAGGGAGTTTCACGACGCTCAAAAAAAGTATTTAAAGGCAGCGGTAGAAGAAGAAGGCGAATCACTTCCAAGAGGAAGTTGAAGGGAGAAGGAAGGAGACGCAAAAGAACAAAAACAAGGAGACGCTGAAATGGAACGAGCTATCCAGCAACAATTCACCCCGCGCACCGAGGCTGGGGTGAATTCGGAATTGCATTTCTCAACTTTACCGCTAACAGAAATTGGCGTTGAAGCAGCAACGTACGAAAAAGTTTATCCACTCCATGGACTCGACAGCGCTAACCCACTCGAGTTTATAATACCACCTTCAGTATCCTACGTTGACTTGTCGAGTATATTTCTCTCGCTGACTGGAAAACTAACGACAAAAGCCGGTAGTTCGATTGCGACTACCAAATTGGCTCCAGCATGCAACTTTTTGCACGCCTTGTTTGCTCAGATGGAGGTTGAGTTGGCTTTTAAGCCAATCACTCGACATTCTAATCATTATCCGTACATTGCATACATAACAAATGCAATAGAAACCACAGATGGGGAAAAGAATGGGACCCTCAAGTGTCAGCTGTATACTACAGATGATGGCGATGACATGACAGAATCAAATCCTGGCTACAAGTACAGGAAAAGTGTGGCGTTGAACAGCAAAAGTTTCACTGTCACTGGGAGACTTGTTCACGGTCTCTTCGAAAGTTCAAAGTTTTTGCCCCCTCAAACACGACTCAGGATTTCCCTGCAGCGTTCAGCAGATGAATTTTGTCTGGACTTTCAAGAATTTGGCAGTGGTGAAACTGCAGATGCGACCTTCAAGATCGAGTCTGCACACATTCTAGTGAAACGCGTCGATGTGTCTGAGCAAGTTAGAAACGTTCATGAACAAATGATGCAGAAAAATGTACCGTTCCTCTATCATTATCTTGACAAATCAGTGCTCACGTACACTGTAAAGTCGGGAACACTTGAACACTTGTCACCAGCGCTATCTACTGGCAAATTACCTACAAAACTGTACGTTGCAATGGTCAAAACGAAAAGCTTTTATGGGGATGCGAACGCTTCGTACAAGACGTTCAAACCATTCAATATAGAAAAGTGCATGGTTGAAGTCGATGGACAGGCATTACTTATGAAACCTTTGGAAATTAACGCCAGTGTCGAAGATTATTACTTGGCGTATCTCCAGTCGCAATCGTCATGCAAAATGTGGAATGGGATTACTCCAGAACAATTTAAGAAAGACACGTTCATTCTGGCATTCTCAATACTGCCAGGTGCCAAGCCAGGTCAGTTTGCCGTAAACAGAGAGGGGACCCTTCGATTCTCAATCAAGTTTAAGGAAGGAGTTTCTTCAGACATAAATATCATTCACATGATGGAGTACCAGACTATTCTCCGACTGGACAGAGATGGAGTGACAGTTGAAACTGTTTAGGATGGACGCAACCGAGATTGAGCATCTCCTAAGCTGCCTTGCCAAGCAAAGGGGAGGAGGCTGTGCAGTAGCTGCCAGCAATGAACTAGATTCTGTAAACATCAAATCGTTCCCCTTCTATTTAATTGCGAATACTGGACCTAGATGGAGTGGAGGGGAGCACTGGTTGGGTTTTATTTTTGCCAAAAAGCACCACGGAATAAATGTCGAAATGTTTGATTCTCTTGGACAAGGTGTTCAAAGTTACAACTTACCAATAAGGTTTGCTGTAAACAGTCAAAATTCCAAGCGCATTCAGGGAGACAACTCCAGCAAATGTGGAGAGCTCACATTATGGTTTTTGTGTTCCAAAATGCAAGGATGCTCAACAAATTCGTTCCTGCAAATGTTTACAAGCAACTATGCACATAACGACCTGATGGCAGAGCGATTTATCAGGAAACTTCGCCGAGTTTGTAATGTTCGCAACGTAAATGGGTTGAAGCCCTGCTCCTTAAGTTGTCAGCCGCCCGGTTTATGGCAATATAAGCAGTGACGTCCCAAATATTTTCTCAGTTTCAATCCGGAACAATGGCTGGGAAGAACTTTGAAGAAACTGTGGCACATAGCTCGAGAAAACGCTCGGCGCCACCTCGTCGCTACTCGTCGCAAAAGGAATTTATGGACAGTTTTGGAGTTGGAGAACATCGCAAGATTTGTGTTGATTGCCTTTTTGTTCACTGTAAAACTATTTTGATGTTGGCGTCAAAATCTACTTCTTCTGACCTGATTCGACAGCTGTTCACCACGTTTATGAAACAACAGGCAGCGTTCAAGACATGCGAAGAAGGGGCCGGCATGATTGGAGTGAATCAGGTCGATTTCAGTGAACTATTGAAAGTGGGAACAGAAGGTAAGGGATAAAAATTATGACTGCTCAGTCAAATGCTAACAACGTAATTCTTTTTTTCTGCAGCTGATGTACCCAGAACCGAATATGACTAGTTCATCGTTTTTTAGTGGTTGCTGGCCAAATGAAGAATGTGAATGTGTGCATCTCTTTATGAGCCAGTTTGTGCTACTTTTTCCCAAAACAGAAACACTTTTTGAGAGTGACTCATTCAATTGCCTATTTAAGCAGCTCTATGATACACTTCATAGGGATTTTTTGAAATGTCGACAGACGAACCAAAAGTTTTGTGCCAATCAGTTTCTGGATTTTTCAAAACGCATTCAAGACCTACTAAATAGCTGTGTCAGCTGTGAAGCGGTAGATTGGACTTGCATTGCCACTTTGCATGACTCAATTACACGGTCATGGCAAGAATGTGAGATTTGTAGACAACTGGATCCCTCAGATAAAAAGGGTTGAAGCTTCTTCAATCGGCATTATTCCGAAGCAAACTGCAATCATGGAGACATCCAACGATGGGGAACGGCTCAGCTTTCACAGCAGTGCTGAAAGCTGTGACGTATGTAGAGCTGAAGAAGAAGGCAGGCGAATTGACGGAGAGCTCCTGAAAAGCTTGAAATCACAAGTTGCCAACACAGTAGAAATCCACAAACGATTCTGCATTTTTTGCTACTGGAGCTATTTTCAGGCTGTTGTTAAAATGCTACCTAACCATGTGGTGGCTACAGAACTAGTATTTCACTCAAAGGCTATGAGATTGTATGAAAGTATGTTGAGACAGTTTGACGACTGTGCTTCCAATCACAGATTTCTGTATTCGTGTGCGTCATGTTACACAGCTTTTGTACTGTATCACTATAATTTTTTGGAAAAGTGGATCTATCGCGATGCAAAAGATTTCCCCACAAAGATTTGTGCCACCTGGAACGAGCTGCGAGATAACTTCGTTACCTGTGGGGGGAAATGTGAGTCAAAATTTTCGAGACACTGCATAGCGTTTGAGTAAGAGTTTCTTTACAACATTATTGTTATTGGTAGTTGGTCTGTCTAGAGATGCCAGGTGTTGGCTGTTCTCTACTGACGAAGGGGGATACCCAGAAACAGATCAGCAAGTAGGAGTAAACGCCTGAAAATAAAACGACAGCTGTCAGGCGTAAGGATATGAAAATGACCTAGATATTTGGTTAGAAAAACACTCTGAGATGGGAAAGCGCGTGTTAGTTTGAAGCGAGCTTTCACGATGGCTTCATCCAGCGATTCAAGTAGTCCTTACTTTAGTGACTCAGATACTGAGTCACTTGAGAATGAGTATGTGGTGAGTCTACGTGCTCAAATTGCAAATACTGATCAAATCAAAGACAGATTTTGTCTACACTGTTATTGGGCATTTTTCCAGCAGTTGTTGGGTATGCTGCCTGTGCCAAAGATTGCACAGGAATCTCAATTTCAATTGAAAGCAATCAAATTGTACCAAAAGTTATTGCTACAGTACAATGAGTGCCGCAAATTTCACAAGCGCCGCTTTTCGTGTAGCAGATGTTATTCTATGTTTGTGCTTTACCACTATGAATTTCTTGAAAAGTTTCTTGCCGCTGATGGAAAAAGGTTTCCAGAGAACGTTTATTTCATTTGGGGCAGAATTCGGGTTAATTTTGGCTTATGTGGTGGCAAACATGGAACCAAATTTAGGCAACACACCGCAGCTTTTAATTAATTAATTTTTTTAACAAAGTTAACTGTTAGTGGTACCCGTCTATGGCTGCTATTTTGGCTTCGCCATACTGACGAGTCCCAAATTAGGACGAAACGGGTGGTATTTTCTCTAGTTTACACTCAAAAGCAAAAAATTGCAGCAATGCAAACTAAAAAAAGCCAATGCAGAAATGCCCAAGTGCTACTTTCTGTTGAAAAGTCCCAAAAAGGACAAGTTGGCAAGTCGAAAACCAAGTTGTGAGCCAGAGGCTCTCAATTTTGCTTTAAAACCGCATGGTTATGGCTATCTTTCATTACTTCATCTCTATACGCTGACAAACACTACATACGGCATACACTATACCGTGTATTTCTTGTATTTACGGCTGCATGGCGACGTTCATTAAAAATGTCAAGCGATTATAAAAAACAAAACCCGTCAAAAGTTTTTAAAACATTGCACCGTTTGCTTAGTTCCGTCATATTTTATAATTTTAAGCATAAATTTCTGGTTAATGTACTGTAAGAAAGTATGAAACACAGTGACTTTTTCAGTGAATGCCCCCTTTCAAGCCAGAAATGCATTACACGAACATTTTAGCTGAGTTTGGGGCATTGTGAAAAGTATCAGTAATAATGGAGTGGGAGGAGGTAGAATAACAGAATTCAGCTGTGCCCAAGAATTCCAGGTATAAATTTGACAATTTTTATTTGCTATCATTTTGCTTCACAAAATTCGCACGCACGAGGATGTCGCAGTACCTGTGAAACTGGAGGCATCTAAGAAAGAAGGTATGCTATTTTTTCAAGTATAAATATTTCATATTTTGATTATTCAGTATTTTGCAGATAAATAATTTTCTTTTCCTATCATAAATAGGTCGCAGCTTCCTTGTGCAGGAGTTTACTCCTTGGTTGGGGCTCGAGGTAATCGCATTTGGAGTGAAGGTGTACAAGGAGGAGGGTGAAGATGGCAAACTGAAAGTCAAGGCAGTCCTTCAAATGGATCCTGAGAGAGTGAACGCGATTCAAGATAAGATCGCAAATTACATCGCAGTCACCTCATATGTAGGTTGTAAATAAAGTAGTAATTAAATCTTATTTAATTTTTCATAGTAGTTACTCTAAGTCATTTATTTTTGAGAATTGGAGGCTGTGAAGAAGGCGCCTTTCGAGAAGGAAGTTTGAACTCCTTGTTTGTCCCAATACATTGACGAATACTTCCGAGCTACTATTTTGGGGAATGAACCCAGTGACATGTACTTAATTAGTGTTTAATGTTTCGGTTGCTCCCACTTCCCGTGGACCTATTGCAGTATCCCGAGGGCGCAGTCAAATCCCAGATAACCGATTTGCTCATGGCTCCAGGCTTCAATGATTACGACAAGTTAGTCAAAATGATTGAAGACAAGTATTTGTACGCTGTAGTTGGACATGAAGACTTGGGTGACGAGTACGTACCTATTTTTTGCATAATATAGTGTATCACGATTAGCTACTTATTGCAATGAGTCAATGAGAGTAATCAATTTAATTATTTTTTCTTTCAGTTTGCTCGTTTCCCTCTTCGAGCCGGTTGACTTCAGTGGTCCTGACAAGTCCTTCTGTGAAAGCCTTCCTTCCAAGTCCAAGCCAAGCCAAGTCCTTCATTGCTGAGCGCCCCTCAGAGGTTCGAGAAATCCTCCAAGTGTTCGAGCCAGTTCCAAAAGACTTTGGTTCGATCTTTCTCACAAATACGGACCCTACCCCTGAAGTGTTCCATGAAGGCGTCATGATTTCCATAATCAATTCATGGGACTCTATCATCTTATTTCCCAATGATCTGGATGCCATATCTGCTATCAGCTCAGAGATGCTTCGCTTCTATCGGAAAGGGGGATGCACAGATGCGAACATGGAAGAGTTCATGGGACAGAACCAGGTTGGGAACTACGTTGCTGCAAAGATGGACGACTCAAATGACGATATTTTATATCGCTGTAGGGTCATGGAAGAACATCAAGATGGGAAGCTGGTGGTCTTCTATCTTGATAATGGAGACACTGCCAAGGTGGAGAAGGCAAGTGTTTGGCCACTTCACAAGTACTTCATCAAGGATCCTCTTCAAGTTCTTGAGGTGATGATCAAATTTTAAATCAAATCCAATTTTTGAGGATATCAGCAAGTTAACGAACCCGGTGGAGTAATTAAATTTACTTAAGAATTGTTACTCAATATCTACTTCAAACTTTATCATTTCTTGTAACACTTACAAAAAACCGATTTTGTATATTTTCAATACTTTTGTTATAAATCATCAGCGTTCATATTAACACTAAAGTAAAATAAAAAAATCCACGTGCGTTGTTTAGAAATAAATAATTTTTAGTTTATTAATTATTTATCTTGTAACAATTCCTCATCTGACATTAGAAGATAAATCAATAAAAAACAGTTTATTTTATTGATAAGCACAGAGAACAGACTTGAAACGATACCTTCTAAACCGCAAACAGAGGCTTTTCAGAGCATCATTCCAAGTCCGGAGACAGAATCCACACACTTCCATTTTACTGCTATATAAAGCTTAGTATGTAGGATATAAATATAGTAGAGTTGTCCTGTTTTTCATACAATAACAGCAACTGATGGTGTGGAGTTATCATTTTTCATATTTCACATTGATTGAACAGTTATATCTTTAACAAAAATACAATTATTACTATTGATTAAATGGTTTCTCAATTCTTTGTCTTGACCGCTGCGCTCTCTTGTGTTGATTGATGAAGTAACGAAGAGCGTTCATTGGATGATGATTTATTAGTTGGTTGATGATACATTGATTGCATCAGTCTTTTGAAATAGTTGGTTCTTTGAACTTGCGTTAAAAAGAGCAGAAAAAATGATGCGTCATCATCGCATAGGAATTGAGAAGGTTAGCTGAGGCGTTTTTATAAAGCGGGATTCTATCGCGTTCCACGCAGTGATACTGTGAAGGAAAGAGAAAAAAGTTGGAAATTAATGCACTTTGTATTTTAATTGCCTTCATTATTCACGATTTCATATATCATGCATGTGCTTACACGCTGCTACTGTTTGGGGACTCCTTGAGTACCACCTCTGCCCTACTGAACCTCGAGGGGAAGTCAATGCTACATTTTCTGATCACTGCTACCTGTAGCCTCCTCCCTTGGAGCTGACTGCGGAGAGCAAGGCATGTCTCTGGTGTCCACCGATTTGGAGTATTGTCGTGTGACTCTGTTTTCATAAAGATAACAAACATTCGACATTTAATTTTGTTTCAGAGTGATTGACAGTTAATACACATGTAAACTTGTATATATAAATACCTCCGACAAAGGCTGCCATCAGGCCCTGAGCTGGTAGCTTACAAAAGCTGGACTGGAGTGGACGAATAAAGCTAAAATCAAGTAAAAAACATAACTTTAAGCTTCACATTCAGTAAATTTCATGAGTTTTTATGTACAAAATTTAATACATCATCCGTCACATCTTTTCCACATAACTGATCATATCAGAGTTACCTTTACCAACATGACATGTATACCTCGTAAGGTATATATAATTACTTGTACTTTGACAATTTTATAGAATCATATGAATTTAACTGCAGTTACTCAGAGATGAAATTGGGTAGATAACTAAATAAATGTTATCGATGAATTTGTAATATGTAATTATTATACTGTGAACTGAGAAAATGTAGATTAAAAGTTTCAAAATCAAATTAAAATCAAATTAAAAGGCACTCACTTGGCTGGAACGTGCTCAACCTTCCCATGATCCAAAAGATACATACTGACTGATGTATTTCGAGTGACCAAAACTCCGTCGTATCCACAAATTGCGCTAAAATAAGTAAAAGAAGTAATATTTAACCTGTCATTCACTGATGAATGAAAGATATACTTTAAAGAACAATGAACTCACCGAACCCAGCAACGTTGACTTTTAGAATAGAACGCATAATAGCCCCCCGAGTAGGCGCCCTCTTCAATGAAAAAACTGGGATTCCTAAAAGGAGAATGCTCATCCTCGTAAAATACTGCCATTTGCTTCTCCAGTGTCTTCAGCTCCTCCACAGAGGCGACCGGTTTTACCCAAAACATGGAGGGGCTGATTACTTTGGTGATGACCACCTCACAAAAAGTTCCGATTGGAATGGCGCCACTGATAAGCACAGTCTTAGGAACTTTTGGAGTTCGACTTGGAACCGGAACTGGATTGTCTCCTTCTTCTCGAACAACACGGAGCTGAATATCAACCTCATGGAGACGTGGCGGGTTGTTGGCGATCGCCTGGTTCTGTTGTGGGGGCTGCTGAGCCTGCGGTTGTTGGACTCGAACAGCGGCAGCGGCTACATTCACATCTTCTCGGAGAACGAGACCGACGTCGACGAGTCCGGCGTCGTGACCTGCGGCTGCGAATTGGCGAAGCCTGTGAAAAGCTTCTCGAACCCGGATGTTGGCCACTTCCATGATGTGGCGCTGGAAGTGGGGTGGTCTCTCGTCGTGACGATTGGCTCGCTCTATAAATGTTTAATATTTTATGTGTTTAGTTAGGTAATTCACAATACCAATTGCAGCGTTGCAATAATGCTCACCTTCCATTGGATAATCGATGGAAGCCAACCTCATTTACTGATTAGAAATCCTCTTTCGTCAACTTGTCCTATTTCCCTGAGACTGATTTGCTTCTGTCCACATATTACATTATCCTACACTAATTAAAATGAAGAGAAGAGGGCACACAGGCAGATATCTCCCTGATTTTAATGTCTACGTGGCAGTCAATCAAACACTGTAATATTTCTTTTGGAAAACGTCCTTGAACAACTATTGGTAATGAAAGCAATAAAAGAACAATGGATAAGTTCAAAATTCTTCAGAATTCATTACACAATGCGTACAAATTTATAATATACTATTGTTTATTGTAACTTTTAAGAATTAAGAAAGCAATGACTCACCGTAGAGGCGTTTTCAGCTTTTACCATTCCCAAGTAGTCTCACTGAAATACAGACTGGTGGAATAGAAGTGTCTTTTAATGCTTTCCCACTGTGTGATGAATGCAATTAACTTATTGAACTTATTGCAATCAGGAGTAAATCACAAAATAAATGTTGTTAGGAGAAGGCCGACTTGCTGAACACAATTTGTTCTTTTAATTAATAAAGCATGAGAATTTTATTAGGTTGAGTTTTTAATGATGTATGTCTTTAATTGTTGGTTAATAATCGCATCAGCTTATTTGGTCAGTTCGGTTGAGTTTACGTTAAAGCTTTTCCATTGAATGATTAGGGGGTGACCCCAACTAGAAGAAGTAGTGGATGGTCGATAGTAATTTACAATCTTAAATACCTTCCACCCTCAAAAGAATGAATTTCAATTTCAACAGTTTTTAAGGCAGTTATTCTTTATGCTTTTGTGTTGGAAAGTAAAATTCAGCCACAGGCCACATCACAAAATCACATTCACTTCTCTACTAAACCATCATTATTGTCAAATACTACGAGAAATGAGGATAAGGCGTTTAGTGCTTATCAATTTCCAATGACGCAGACTCGAACTTCTTCTCACAGATCCAAGTTGCATACACATTATGCCCTACAATCTTCCATTAAATGTCTTTTAACGAAACCTAGCCTAACTCGTCCAACTCCCCCAGCACTCCCCACCTCAAAGACGCCAGCACCACCGCCAAAATGTTCACCCCCACCCGTCAAGAAAATGTGAATGACGGAAGACGAACAGGTGGCAGCAACATGACGAGGTGGTGCTTCAATCCAAAGTACCCAAATCCCAGGAAATATCTCCTCCAAATCCCGTCTCCCAATTGGATCCTTTTAGTCAACTACTAAGTTATCATACTGATTGCAATTAAATGGACGTAATTAAAATTTAAAGTCCGCACAGCACAGCTGGGCAAATTGAGGGCAAACCCTACCCCAAGTTTTCCTCACGTTTTGGAACAATTATTCCACCAGCTTTGGTAATCCAAGCGATTGCACATTAATTTAAAAATCTAACTTCTTCCTCGTCATAAATGAGCCATTTAACTGAGCAATTAAATCGGAAAAACAGCAACAAAACAGTGTCCTGTTGTGTTGCAAGTAGGAAAAAGATGGGAAGGATGATGAGAGTATGAGAGGATGAATCACAAATCTTCCTTTGCTTTTCAGGGGTCATCCATGAAAGCAGTAAAATCATTGAATGCAATAGCTCGCGTATAGGTAGTAGAAGGTGGGGCTCATCCCAATCTGCGATTAAGATGAACTCTCCCATTTGCTCTACATTATCATCAGGGCTAAAAATCATCATCAAACCCGGCCTTTTATTACGATCGTCTCGTCGTCTTCACTCTTTGCTCGATCCGATCCTCTCCTCCTGTCAGTTTCTCAACAAGGCGAGGATAGTTCCCTCAACTCTGCTCGTGTAAAAATGCATTTGAAAAAGTCTGACTGTACGTCTTTTTTGTGTTCGAGTCGCTCGTTCGTGTACTCTACCTCCAAGAGCGCTGCTCAAAAACGCTGTTTTATACGCTGAGCTACTCGAACTTGGTGAACTTGATCGAAAAGATGTGGGATATGAGCTTGTATTCATTTTGTATGCATCATGTTCGTCTTCCAATGCCCTGAATATTGGTGAAGCAAACGGGCGGCTCTTTGGTCTGAGACTGAGATATCTGCAGCTTTATGCAAAAAATGGAATTTGTGTTCCAAAAAGAAATTGGAAGCTCCGATTTGAAACTCATATGCATTCACTATAAAAAAATTAACTCTCTGCTATTGCTCTGGAGCACAAAGGAGTTTTTTGCATGTGTGCTTTTGTTAGCTTGATATGTACTTTTCCAAAGCAATTTCGTACAGTTTGCAAAATGCATTTTTTTAGCATTATAAATTTTCTGTGACATTGATACTATTGATGATATGACTATGACAAAGTAATGAATGCAAAAACAGCACAACCACAGTCATTCTCGGTTCTTAGCCCCTTTTCCTCCCCCTTCCCCATATAACCTCGATTATCTCTTGTGTCAATTTGCAAAAAATTGCTCGCAAATATTTATTTCTTGGCGTTCTCACAAAAAAGTGAAAACTTTGCCCGAGCACTGGGGCTACATGATACTATTTTGAATCCATTTTTACTCTTCCCATTATTCCAAAATACTGAGCTCAAGATTCATACCTTTCCACATTATTATACCACCTCCACATACCAGACCACATACACCTTTCCAAACTTCTTTGACTCCTCCGCTCTCTCTCTCCTCTCAAGTCACTTTGATTGAATGCATTGCAATAATATTACGTATCTCAAAAGAGAGAGACCTTCTCAGCAAGATCAGCAGGCTCTCTGAGAGAGCGAGAAAGAATGAAAGGAGGTGTACACACATTTCGCACACACACATACTCCTCCAAATGTACCTACTCCTCTCCTCATATTCCAACAACATACACACCATTTCCAAGAACAAACTTCCATATTATTTCCCCACCAAAAAGCCCTCTTTTCCCATCTACCAAACTCCATGTTATATCCAATCCAATAATATCCACCACCAGCATACCATTTCCAAAGTGTGTACACACAGCAGTACACACTACTAAACCATTATGGAAATGGTGATATATGGTTTTATGATATATTATCATCATCTCCGTATTACACCAACAACTACCTATTCTTCTTTTGTCTTGTTATTTCCCCTTATAGCCAACTGATAAGCTACACCATATATCCCCATACATTCATACAATTGTTGTTGCTTCCTTTTACATTTTCTCCTCTCATCTCCTCTCCTAAAAAACAAGTAAAAAATGTGCACACAGTCTTCTCAGAGTACGTAGCATAGAGAACCATTCCTTTTTTCCTCTTCACTCTTTCCACACACAAAACAACATCCTCCAAATCCTCCTCCTCCTTCTCATCATATTATTATCTTCATTGAGCATATTTTTTCTGCAAAATAATATAAGACGGGTAAAAACGAGTATCTTCTAATCTGAAAGTAGAGAGAGAGAGTAGAGAGAAAAGTGTGGAGGGAGATGATTCAGAACTGTGTGCACACACATCATACAAAAAAAACTCTCCTCACGAGAGAGAAGATATCGCATCAATGATGATGATGATCATATTATTACTATCAGAATGATTACAAAACATTATTTCCTTCAGGAGGAGAAATAAGCAGTAAATTCCCAGGATATAAAAATATATTATATGTATATATACTTGCAAAACACACACACAACAATAGAGAGGAACGTATATTGCGTGTTGTTGTTGTTGTATATATTTTTTTGTGTGGAAATGTGTGTCCTTTAAAAATTTCGATGAGGATAAAAGAAGAGTTTTAAGCTCCTTTTGGAAAAGACGACTTGAAAGAGAAGAAAGAAAGGAGGGGGAGTGCTGCGTTAAAAAAAATATTTGTAAAAGAATATGAAACAAAGATTGGCTAAAGACAATTAAGTATTGGAACAAGTCACCAGCATACATTTTTTTTTGCACACATGATGACGAGCTGATGTATTCGCATTTCATTACGGTCTATTCCATCGTTATATGAACTAGTAGTGGCGTTAGTGAAACAAACCAAGACGCGCGCACGACTGCCAACTAATTAGTGAATAGAAGAGTGGCTGTATATAATAGCTTGTGAAAATAGTGGCGACTCAAATGTAGCTCATCATAATCTTTTTCTAACCAAACCACAGACTCCAGACGATATAGTGTCTCCAGCAAAACTATCCAGTAGTATGATTATTACTATCATTACAAGAATATAGCCTCGAGTGAGAGAAGAACACTTGAAGAAAAGGAGAAATAATCCCATCCATGTTAGAATATGACTTCTCACACGTTTTTTAATGTGGCTTAAAAATACATTAACATTTATAACCTTACAAAATAACAGAGAAGATACACATAAAAAAGCGAAGCTCAAGAAAAAGTATTGATCATATCAAAAAAACAACAATAACAACAACGAAGTTATTTATTATTTCAAAAGAATAAAGTCTCATTCACACACACACACAACAAGAATCTAATTGCGTCTGTAAAATCACATGCCTATATCTCAAGTAAGTTAAATATTTTTAAAGTGATTTGGTTAACTCACAATTTATATGTGTATAGGTATGCACAAAAAGTAATCTTTACTCATGTTGTACTCTTTTTTTTTCTCAGGCTGCTCTCTGGACTTTTATGTGTGATTGGTTTAGAGAGAGTTTTACAAATGTACACGCTGCTTTACACATGTGGCCTGGCTGTTCAATATAGATAACTAGTTCAGTATGATGAATAAGGATTAAAAAATGAATAGAAGAAGGATGACTGACTTTTTGTGAGAAAGATGATCCATGGAAAAATGTAATGCTGAAAAAAGTATGATAGTTTAATTGTAAGTAAGACAGTGTTTTTTTGTCAGTTGAGCTCTCTGCTCTGGTTGGTAGTATCGTATACAAAATATTATTAAAATGATTAGTGTGATTACGATATTCACGATGATATATAGTGTGTGTAGCAATAATCGTGAGGCTGTTATGAAGAAGATGATTATTATGGGTTTAGCAGCGCATAGCAAAATATTATAAACGATGCAGCAACAAAACCACAAAGACGAGTGCTGCTGGTACTGGTGCCATCATTATTACTGCTAATGTTGATGATATCCGTACAAAAACGGGTATATGGAGAAGAAGCAGATACAACAACAACGAGTGGAAATCAAGGATACGAATTTTCTGAAAGATTAGAGAGAAGACTCTCGTTTGATATGAATAGTTAGGGATGCTGCTGCTGCAACAATTTTACCCCGTGTGCGAGTGAGTGTGCGAGTGTATGAGTGCTCATGTTAAAGTGGGTGTCTCCATATATCTCTCATGATTTGCGAATATTCTTGATGATATGAAAATAAAGGTAGAAAAATCAGTTTGAACCTCTCATCTCAGCAGAGAAGAAGTATTAAAAAGGCTGCAGCAGCAGCAATTTTTTTTCTCTCTCTGTGATTCTTTATCTATCCAATGTATAGTCAATCTGATTGTGAATGAGATTCTCTGCAAAAAAAATATTTCGCTTTAAGAGATACACACACATGGTTTGATCATCATCAGTAGTGGGATCGTGTTATCTAACAATGCATGATCCAAATTCGATGAGCAGATCCTGGCAAATCAGTTGCGTAGTTTTTTGAACAAGAAACAATCACAATGCATGGTGCTCTTGTGTGTGCTGCTTTACCGCAAGGCTAAAATAGTCGCAGATTTTGCTCACAGAAATTTGAAAATCAGAGAGAAAAAACGAGTCAAGTAGCTTTTCACAAAGTGCGCATATAATACACATAGCCCAGCATAGACGGAAAAGAATCTGAGCAAGAAAACAAGATCAACATCTCAGCACACAAACACGAGGATGCCCTTACATAAGTTTAGTTTCAAAAAAGATAACCAAGTCGATGATTTGCTGTAGTAAAACTTGAAGAGCAAGTGGTCAGTGTAGTGGTCACAGACAGTCAGATCATCAGTTGGTGCATATTTCTTCAGCAAGCCATAAGCCAGGCAGTGGGTGCGTGAATGAAATAAAAAGGTGGATACAAAAAATATGATGTTGAGGAAAAGAATGCGCAATATTTATCCGTATTCATTTGAATAAGCAACTGGACAAATCTCGGATTCAAAAAACATAATAGTCATCATAAAATATCAGGTATAAAAATTTACTACAGAGTAGAGCGGAAGTGTAGTGGCATGTTTTCTTAGAAATGTGTGTGAGATGACCAGTTTATTTCTTACATTTTGGGAAATCCCAATCTCAAGTTGATGATGTTCTGCATAAAATTGCATGCACAATTTAATTTATGTGTAAGGCTGCAGAGTAAAAACAAGAAACAATTAAGTCTCAAAATTATGACTTGATTGTTGATGCAATTTTTGGTATTGTTGTTTTGTTTGTACTTGAGGTACACACTTCTCACTTGTTTGTATTTGTGTTTGCAAAAATGACGTGGTAGCATGCATCGATATAGAGCGCTCTATACTTTACCTTTTAATATTTTCGAGCAGTCAAGAATTTTTGCAGAGCTTACCTTCAAAAGGGAAATAATCGTTTTATGGTTCTAGCAAATTCATCCATATAAAAGTGTGTTTTGGTGCTGCATGTGCAAAAATATAATAGCCTCTCTGAAAAGTGCAATTCATCATCAATCATCACCCATTATTTCATTATTACTTGAGATGAAAGAGGAAACAATCAAACTTAAATAGCCCTCTAATTCGTACTCATAAGAATCTCTTCTTTAATACGCAGTAGCAAAATAAAACAGAGATTTGTTTTAACTGCCTGCGAAATCAGATCATTATTAAAAATAATAACAAGATTTTATATTGTCTTCTCTTTTTTCTTTAGTCTCTCTGATGAAATCAGATCGCCGCGCACAATCAAAGCTTATATACCTACAACAATTCCTTTACTGCCAAAAACATTTACTATAGAGGTGAGTTCATACATTTACTGATAATGTATCATTACTTTACATAAATCGCAAATTAATTGTCATTGTCTGCAGTCTATCAATCAAGCTAATAATCCATTTTCTTTCCTTTTTATTCCATTCCAGTGCTTGTCAATCAGTCAATCACATCGTCATCGCAAGAGATCTATCAAGTCAACTACATCAATTTTCAAACAATCTGCAATCCACAAACCAAAGAAAAAAGGAGAGGTGCTGTGACAAAATTATGCTAAAAAGAAACGGAAAGTTGTTTCAACTGTGAACGAGGAAAAAAGCAGTCAACTTGTTACATATTTTGTAAAGTGAATGAGAGCTATATACAATCAAGAAACCACAATACATTTAGCAGCTGGACACAACAAAGGATAAAAAGAAACGGAAGAAGAAATTACGCAGAAAGTTTTGTTTCCTTGCGAAAGCTCCATATATACACAACTACGACGAAGTATAATGAATGACAGTTATATAAACTCTCACATAAGAGAGTTCATTGCGTGCTGACAACGTATAGAGAAATTGACATTGGTTCTAAAATAAGTTTTTGTGGTGAAATCCATACCCCACGTGACGTACACAATACTCCCTATTTTTCTGTCAAAGCTTTCATCATAATCATACCGTTAATTTTGGAGAAAGGATATATTAAACTTGGCTTTCGTGAAGAAGACAACGTGCAAAAAAAAAATATTTCAACCTGAATGTCACCGTCTCTCGACTATACACCCCCTCTCGTTATATATTTTTGTGCTCATCGAATAAAAGTTTAGTCACGAGAGTGTCCTCTAGTCAGTTTCTATATAATATGCTCGTTTCGTGCTGGGTCATATAAAAAGTCAACAAAAACAACGACGACAGGAAGACGGAGGTGGACTGGATTGGATTTTGGATTGGGTATCATCATTTTACCAGACATGCAATAGAAAAAACGGCGAGTCAGTTGACTACATTGGAATTCCAGGTGGACAGAATAGCAGCAGCGAAAAAAATTACTACAACAACTTATGCTCATTCATTTCCCATATCCACGCGATATACTGTTTTGTCCTTCTTGTCAAAACTGGAGACAAAATGCACGAGCTGTCCATCAATTTACGATTGAGAGCTATACTCATTTTCAAAGACGACGTTCGTTTTTAAGCTAAAAATTATTTTAAAATCCTTGAACTATCATCATGAAAGTGTGATTATATTTATGAATCATGATAATGGCCACGGTTCATCGGTTTTGTCGCGTCTGAGAGAAAAAAATTTACACCTGTCTGTTGCATTTGTCACGTTTGCACATGGAATGATGTCGTGTAATTTGGTACTACTCAAATTGAAGAGGAGCAACAGCGAGTAATGGAGAAAGCAATTAGGGATTATGAAAATGATGATGATTTATGTTGTATTATCTATAAACCAAAAATACACGAAAGGCAGTTGATGAACGGTACCAGAAAGATGACCAGTAGAACAGGAGAGATGACCAAGAAGTTAGTGTGTGATAGAGATTTTCTTAGCTAACTAGTTGTGTATGTGTGTGTGGAGCGTTTATATAATCACTTGGATTTTATTGTACGGTTACATAAAACCCATGTAATTAGCAATTAGAGAGAGAGAGACATATTAAGTTTAGAGTCATTAGAGGAGTGTGCGGGTGTCTGTGTACTTGTGCAACTTGTGCAGTGCAGAGAAGAGATGAGGACAAAAAAAAATTCTCAAATGAAAAGTTTTTCGGTGCGTATGTGCTCTAGTCTCTAGTTAAATCGCTCTTCATCAGCCCGGATTTCAAGCCGGGGGTGGTGATGGCCGAGTAAAGTTGTGAAATTAGGTGGATATCTTTATACTCACGCACACCAAAGCCTGGAAAAATAATTTATCGTACAAATTTTTGCATAATAGTTGTGTCTATAAATAGTAGAAACGTTTTCCAAGAAAAGAGAGAGTGAAAAATGGCGAATCCGAGGAAATTTAGTGAGAAGATTGCACTGCATACGCAGAAGCAAGCGGAGGAGACGGCGGCCTTTGAGCAGATCCTTAGGGACGTGCAATCAGTGACTGCGGCTACAGCACCACCTCAACAGGTAAGAATAATATGGGATGGTGAAAACAATAGAACAGAAATTTTTACTACCTAATTAACTGACAAATCCGTATTTTAGTATAATTTCATTGTAAATAAAGTAATTTATTGAAAGCTTTAACTAACATTTACATCACAATAGCGTTACATCTCGAACTCCGCTTACCGGCTTTCTTCTCGTATTTCTCGAACTCTGCTTTTCGATGGCAGTTGATTTTGATGTAGTTAGTAGTAGTGCCGGATAAGTGATAATTAAGAATTCCTTGTACATTTTTTCTTGTCTCTTGTTATCTCTGTCTGCACGCAGCGTGATCAGCAATCAGCAACAGCAAGACAACCGCAACAGCATCTCCTTCCTGCAATCACTAACGCTTCCTTTCGTGGAGGGAGCTTGCCTAATGTCAACCAAATGGCTCAACGTGGTGACAGGGTATGCTTTCTTCTTTCATGCTTTTACCATTCATTACAATACCGGAGTAAATCAAACTAGCAATTATAAATATTTTGGTCTGTGGAGTAACTTTTGGGGTTTTGGTAAGACGAACGGTGGAGGTCCTTCTTCGAATAAATCATGTAATAATATCTGATGTATATAAATATTTGGGTGCATGGTGCATGGCGTACGTATGGGTGGGCAATTTATACTTTCTACCGTTTCTTCTCAGGTGTGAATTAATCTATCGTGAAATGATGGGAACCATGAAATTCTTGAAAACTATATGCACACCTGTGCTCATCATAGATTGGGTTTGAAATAATTGGTTTTCTACAAAGAAAAAGAATATGGATGCGCTCAAGTGAAAATCCGGTTTTCCGGGTGGGGAAGGGAGCGGAATTTATCGCCTGTGAACCACATTCAACATGTGTAAATATTACGAAGGGATAAAAAAAATTGTTGTTTAGCTCATTATCGACAGTATAACTAATGGGAAATTGTTGAGCTATAAATTTTTTTATAGCTATTGATAATCATTCTCCTACACAGTTTAAGTTTTCATCGATTACAAAGACAAGGTTAAAAGTATGTAATAACGATTATGAAAATGATGATTATCATGAAAGCAGACAGGTTTATTCTGTAATTTGGTAGTATAACATGTGCTATTTGTTTTTCTTTATGGGTATTATTTGGAATTTATAAATGTAGTTTGCACGCATGAGGCAAGTGATTTTTGGTGGAGGCTGTCTATAAATTGGTTTGATTGAACTGCCAAGATCATTCGTATATAAGAAGCAGGTTTCATTATAAATAATTATTGTGATTTTAATGGTATTATGATCTTTGGGAAGGTGAAGGTTAGCTCATCAGACAAGGCGCAGACTTCAATGATACTTGGGGTTATTTATTAGTTCATTTCCGCATTAAGTAATAATCATATAACATGCAGCTTCAGTGGTCCTTCGGCATTCATTCGAGCCTTCAGATTTACCGGCTGTCTAAAAGCCGCTTTTGAACTTTGAAAGGTAGGACCGTTTTATTGTGATTCATCAACGAATTGAAACGAAATCTCATGAGAGATTGCATGCACACATACATTTTACAGTCGTTGTGCATGCAAACGATTTATCATCAGTTTAACTTCATGAAAGTCACCACATTCAAGAAACTGGTAAAGCAGAGTTATAATCTGGTAAAATCTAGAGATTTCCAGTTTGTTAATGTCTTTTCAAGCATTGTTTGTTTGTTGACTCGCTAAAGGGAAAAGAGTTGAACATAACTTTAAATGATTCTTTCTTCTGCGCAACAGCGATTCAGCAATTTTTCAGAAGATAGAAAATTCGGTGCAAAGTGCAAACATTTAATAAACAAATATTATGTATTATAAATACATAAAATGCAAGTCAATACGAACAGTTTCATATTTTGTCAGCATTGTTATCAAACCTTATTTGCAATGATTTATCAGCAGGTTACATCGATCTGTTAGCATTTTGAAGGCAACAGGCAGAACCTTACATAATATAACGTTCAATAGGGAAATGTCATTTTTCGTTGTCATTTTGTCAGTAATCTTGTCAGTGAGAACTCTCTTGTGATGATTAGAGACATAACGGCTGCAAGGACAAATTGAGCGCGTGATCAAGGTACAATACATGTGGCTGTTTACTTAAGAGGCAGTTGATAGTTGATTGATCAAATAAAAAAATTGCAAAGTGGAGTAAAATTTTTTCTGCTGACTCCATTTAATCCTTTATAATCCTTTGAATATGTGTCAGCAGTTACCTAATAATACATATTGCAAACATTGTACAATTGTACTCATGGGATGACTATAATTTCCATGAAATTGAGAAATCCGGCAAACAAACTGGAAATTGATGACCACACAAAAGTCCACCGTGCAATTATTAGCCCACAAAATAGCTATCGGTTGCCGGACTACATTTAACAGCCTCTAAACCGGTATTTTGAGCCTTAAAAATATCTGTAATACAGTAAAATGAACGTATACAAAAAACCCACTACGTCATTATGTCATATATGCGTGTATTTCAATACAAGAGTGGTCATCTTTTTAAAACTACGCTTGAGACCAATTTCTTGGAATTGTCAAATGCGTACTTTTATCCGTACAAACATGCTCTGTCTTTAGAACTGCACCTCGAGAAAAAACCCGCTCGAAATAAATCGTGAAATAAGATGAAGCGTCATTCATTATGTTGTTTGCATGCACCACAATCAAATCGTCATCTTGCATTGTTTGCAAATGTGGTTCCATACATGTCCATGCAATTTCAAGTTTCCACATTACTCACCATCAATTATGATGCTCGTACTCTGCACAGAAAGAATAGTTCAACTCCCTCCTTAAAGTCATGGCTAGTCAGTTCTCTCCATTCAATGAACGTTTAGTGAGACGGTTTTTCTGCACTTTTCCTTGTATTGCTTGATAACTTGAACTGGACAATCAATAATAATATGAATAAGAGTTACTATATGCATTACACAGGTAGGCATAATCGTGAACATTTGAAAAGTAGATTTTTATTCGCCATCACAAGAGCAAACTCCATTCCAGCTCAAAACTCTATATAAATACAAATCTAACAGGTTTTTTGCGCAATTCAAGGTCTACCAGTTCCATTAAAAACACGTTGTCTTCTCCACGCATTGTAGCATAATATATTATTGTGCATGGGAAAATTGCCCTCATCGTATCCACTAATAGACCAACAAACATAGTCGAGATCTAAAAAAGACTTTTCACACGACCGAGAGCCGAGAGCCACCAGCTATAAAAAGCAGTTTTGGAGAAAAAAATTCAAACATAAATGTGGACTCTTCGACTTGATGTTCTTATCATTAGTGCAAGTATTTATAAGCTTATCATCCTCAGAATGTTTTGATAGTCCAATCTTCTTCATCATGATTCATGATACCAACGAAAACTGCCATCATAGAGGTTCCTCTACATCATCACAGAAGATGTATTTGATTTAATTTTTGATGATATCGTTGAGAAAAGTCTGCTTTCATTTGTGGACTATAAAATACATTGTAGTAACGTTACATAATTTAACAAAAACTCTTTATCATTCGTAATAATGAAATGAAACAATGTTCTCTTTTCTTCCTCTTGTTTCATTACGTAATTTTAAAAACATGCAGACCAGTTTTTCTCCAACATTTTTTATTAGTCTTCTCTAGAATGAAATCATAGTGTGTACAGTCACGCTATTTTGCATACGACGAGAAACTAGATAGTGAATTAAAATGCAATGCATGCCATTTCTACTGTGATTGTGATGCTAAAAATGAACACGGTTTTTGATTGTAATTACATGCTATAAAGTTATTTTACAACAACAATACAATCGCAGGTTTTCATCTCGCTGTACCTTAGTACCTCAAACTGACACTGACATACACTTCTTCGTAGTGAGTGAGAGAGAAATTGCTGTAAAAAATATAGAGTGGGAATGGGAATGTGGGGTATAGAGGATGACTAGAGGTGTTTCAACTTTTCAGATATTTTTTACTTTGTACACGTGGAGCACGTGAAGCGAATCAGTCGAATCAGCGGTTGAAGGGAGATGGATTGTTGATTGTTTTGTATAAAAAATGCATCTCAGTCTACATTAAGACATTGACTGTTTCCTCTCCAGAATTCCAGACAGTTTTCTGCTTTAAAAAAATTCATAGTCATTCAAAAATATGATCGAAATATTGTTTGTTTTTTCCCATTTTCTACCCATTCATTTTCATTTACTTGTGTTTTTCAATATGAAATACTACAAATTGGCTTTGCAGATTATCTACTGAAAAAAATGTATGAAAAAGCGCTATATGAGCTGATGGTGGTCATTACCATTATATTTTTAGGATGCCAATCATGATGAGGCGGTTATTTCTTTGGTTAGCGTTTTTATGATGGCCATTATTAAGCATACAATGTATTTAATATGCATACTATCATTTTTAGTGCCTCCTCGTCTCCTGGCTCATCCTCAGTAAAAAAAAATATATAGGCAGACAGGCAAGCAAACAAAACCGCATTCATCATCATATCACTTTTACACGCTAATTTTATCTGTTCCACCACCACCACCACCAACCTACCAACCACTACTTTTCATCATGATCGCCATTGTATATCTTTCTTTTTTTGCGATGAAGATACAATAATAATGTTATTGTAAATCATTTCGGTATACATGAGCATTTTTATGGGTTTTTAAAAGGCGAAAAAAGGACGAATCAAAGTTAAGTTGAAATATTGGTGGTTCTGGATATATATTACCTGTTGGGCTATTGATGATGAGGATGATGGCAATAATGCATAGACTGGACTTGACTTGAGCAAGCGAATATAGAGAGCATTTTTTAAATGCGTGACGAAGAGAAATATTATGCATATAGCTGTGCTTATACTCATCATAACGAATAAAACACTTATCATGGACTGGTATACACTGCAAATATAATAGTGAATACTGGCGCTCTGCATAGTAAAATCATGAATGCTCTTGTTGGCATAAGATCTCTTATGAAAAATTGAAAAAAGTGAATCGGCTAAAGAAGAAGAGCAAACTTTTTGGAGAGCGAGCATCCAGCTGGCCAGGTACAGTTCAAGGTTGGACTTTAATAATTTTGGTAAAAATAAACGTATCATTCATATGATCATATAGTAGCAGCAACATGCAATGCAAAATTGTGTGGTGTTAAGTATATATTTAATGCCTAGTTAGGTAATACAAAAAGAGCGCATTGGCGGCTCATTATTGTGAGCAATAAATTATGATTGTATGAATAAGTAGTAAAAAAGATACACATTAGCTATGAACCGAATATAGCGTGGCGTGCAGCAGCATGACAATTTGTTGCAAAATGTTTGTCTGTTCTAAGGAATATTTTCATTAGCTATTAATATATGTGGTGACAGTATCTAGTCTGTCGCCAGTACTTTCCCTTAAAAACCCAAGTTTCAAGAATTGATAGAAGAGTGACTATTATTATGTGCATAAATAAATGCTGAATTTCACGAAACAAAGGGTTCATCACTGTTCATTATACATTCCACAAATATCCGTTTCCTTTCTAAACGGTAAAAATGCAAATGACAAATAATGACAAGATGAAAACACGAGGAAAAGTTGATATAAAATAGTTGGAACCCTGTTGAAATATCGTCGTGCTTATGACCGGTTAAATTTTCGCAAGATTGATTAATTTCATAGCAAATTCTAGTTTTGCCAAAAGTTGACACGCATGTCATGTCAAGCGCTTCAAACTTTTTTGCAGATGCGACCACGATTTTTGTCGAGTTTCATGATCTTCTGGATTATTGCTGGAGAGAAAGATAGCGTCGTCTGTGGCGGCAGCAGTTATGATGATCAGGATCATGACCAACATTCACGATAATGTGATGAATGGTTAAATTATGATAATGAAAATTTAGTCTAGATCAGATTACAAGTTGGATCGTTCTCTCGGAAAAAAGCGGTATATCGTGTGCACACTCGCCATGTGTAAGTATAGCCAGAAAAAAGCAGCTGAAATTAGATGATAATATAAAATATATTGGGTGGTGATACCAAAATGTGGTAATGAAAACTTAAATGATGTGCTTTGAGTTTTCTTTGTCATGATATAAGCTTTGCAGTAGACACCTATAGACTTTCTGTTATATAAGTGAAACTGCCACATCACCATTTAATAGTCATCAATATACCAGCATGATTTCATTTTTATTTGTCCTAGGACAAGGCGAGCCGACTTGATACATGAAAAGATATGATTGTGCTGTACCTAACTGTGTGATCATTATATAACTACCATCATTTTCCAGCAAGACTTGTCTATTTTTTATATCAAGTCAAGTAGTAGCATATTATCAGAGTGTAGAGAGAGATGTGATGAACATTAACGGATTAATTTTCCCTCATGTAGTAGTAGAGTGCCATGTTTGATGATGTATTCCAAGGCCATCGATGTGTGTGGCGTTAGAGGAGATTCAATTTAGGAGACAGCTAGCAGGCACATTCATATTTTTCGTGGCAATAATTATTATAATCGTGTTCCCTCCTCGCAAAAACAACAACGGGACAGTCGAAATGTTAATTATCTTAATTACTACGTGAACGTGGCATACTCACATACTGTAAATGTTGTTTTAGCTAACGCAGCTAACAAAGTATCTTTTTTCCCCAGTTTTTGTAGGAAAGCAAACTTGTTTTATTTGTGAAAACAGATAATAAGCAATTACAACTTGTTCTGAAATTCTTCGGCTATAATAATTTGTAATGCTCATCATATCATGAATAATGATGGAATGACGTAAATGGCTGGAGTTCCACGTGTACCGTTTAGATAAGTTCCCACTTGTTTTTGATGAGGAGTCTGATACGTTATTTCTGTAGTTCCTGAATAAATGCACCCTGCTGCACATTCAGGAGGGAGAACCTCTAACAGTAGCACTGACCGACCACACACTTAAAAAACTCACCCATTCATAAGTATTTCCACTTAGTGAATACTGACGTTGCTGAAACCAATGTTTATTGATGCGTTTACGTTAGCCCACTTAACTTGAATCTGTTAACGTAATGATTAGCGTTAGAAGCGTCATCACAACTTTTTTTAGGATATGATTTGGAAGATTGGATTGGATATAAACTTTGCTTTTTGCCGTGTAATTTCTTACTCAGGTGAAAACTGCAAAACATTCCAAATTGATACATGAATGGAGGCTCCCACACGACACGACGGTGGGAGGATGACGTAGATGAAAGGTTTTCATGATCACTGTTTGTGTTGGTTTTGGGATTCAGGGGAAAAGTTGAAAGTGAATGGAAACAGTAAACAGTTACAAATATATCCCCTCTCACCCACCACTATCAACCATTATTAGTTTTCGTCATTCATTCATAACTTTGTGGTCAGTCAGGTTAATATGCTTTATACATATATCTTCATCCTCACAAATGGACTCACCCTCCAAAAATAAGAATGCTCACTGCAAATAACTGTCAATTCCACTCTGATGTCAAAGTGGTTATATGCGCGTCTGCTGATGACGTCTAAATGTTTAAGTAGCGTATACACACTGTCAAATCAAAATGCAAATATGAATCCATGCCTATGTATATCAACAACAGACGAAAACTTCAATAATCACTCCTTTTGAGGCAAGGTTATCATCATCTCTGCAAAATAAAATGTTTGCTGCATCGCCAAATGTTCGTATCATCTCTGTTCTCCCTCTCTCTTTTCTAGTCGTTGACCGGTTTATGGAAATTTATGGAAAAGAATCTGTCATCACATTTTCGTCATCATCATCAACATCTGCCAGATTCCCATCTTTTTCACGAGCTGTTTGATGTCAAAAGAATCTTTTTTAAATGTCATTATGTTTTTGATAACATTTTAAAAATACATTTTGAAATGCGGTAGTATATAAAGCGCGTGTGGTGGATTGGCTTTTGCTTTCTTTGTGGACTATTGACATGACACGCCAGTCAAAAGTCAAGTCAGAAATGACGTCAGCTTCATGTTTATCATCTTGCTCGCCGCAGCACCAGTGGTGAAGATTGAGTGGAGTGGAGTGGTCGATGTAAGGAAAAAGAAAAAATGAAACTGGACACATTATTAACCTTTTTTATATAAAAAAGGCTAATTTTAAATGCAAAAAATATGATTGTGATTATGAAAAGCTTTCGGGAAAACGGGGCGTATAAAAATGCACACACTATAAACTGGTTTTTGATTGAGGAGCAAGATGCTGATGATAATTTATATGCATGGAATAAAGCCTAGATTAAAGAAAAAACTGTTAGTTCTTCCAAGAAATGACAAGAACAGTAAGAAAAACAAAGAAATGATGACGAAAGTTTTTTTCGCACATGGGATGATATTATGTATAGCTTATGTATTATGAGATTTCAAGGAGCTTGATGACGTCTATTCATGTTGTTGTTTTTAAAGAGGAAGTTTTGTGCAAAGTAAATGTGAAATGCGTAAAGGAAAAACCGGTACATGACGAAGTCAAAGGATGTAGATCCGGGTCAATGGTCATTTACTGACATGATTTTCATTTCCTGTTGTAGACGCAGCCAAATCAGCGGTTTACGCAACTGTCCACCTCTCCAAGAGCTTCCCAAAACAAGATCGGCCCTATCCGGAACAAAGGGAGGGCGGAGCATGCCCCTCCGTACGCGTCCCCTCCGAGCCTCTCCCAGCTGAACACAGCAGCAGCGGGCGGGACCTCCCCAATCCTATGTCCCGGAACCGGCTCGTATGGTTCCAACAACTACCTGTTGCCTCCTGAGAATGCCTGGCGGAGAGCGAATTCCGACTCTGCGATTAACTCGATAAACGCGACGCTGATGATCCCAACGGTGGTTCATCACGACTCGAGCGAAGAGTCCTCCAATAATTCCAATGATCCCAGGGATGGCTACGTGTTAACGACGTCCTCGACCAATATCGCGAACACGGGAATCCACCATTCTCAGCACCATCACCACCACCATCCACTCAACAATAAGCCACAGGATGGGGGTTCCCCAGGGGGAGGAGTGATACCCACTACAGTAGGAGATGGACCATCACTCTTGGAAGTGATACCGACCTCCGTGTCAACCGGTTCGTTGCCTGATCTTACCAACTTCCAATTCCAAACTCCTATTCAACAACCGGTTGAGATAGAAG
>JAQIXX010001131.1:0-38576 GCA_034700605.1 Willowsia nigromaculata
TTCCAGTTCAGGCGGGAGGAGGCTGCCATGCTTCAGGGCGCCCGACCGAATCTGACCGCGAATGGCGTCAGCCGCCATGTGAACCGAGCGAGAACGGCTACTTTGCATCGGTTGGCTCTAACGGTCTGACCGTGGGTCGGAAAGCATCTCTGATGAAGCAAACTCGCCAACTGGCATCAATACCTCTCCTATTATACCGCTACCAAAAGTACAAATTCCCCAACCTTCGCCTAAGAAATTGATATCAAGTGAGGCTTTACTCTCAGTGCCAGAATCGACACGAAAGAAAAGCCTTCAAACCTCTCAAAAGGAAGCCATTCAAAAGAAGCACATTCCAGTTCTACAGAATCGGCAGGTCTTAAAAAACAGCAAGCCAGTAACCAAGGAAAATGTTGTGGTAAATTCAAGTGTGACAGCAAAAAGTCCAGTTCCAATTTTGTCCAAGTCTAAAGCAAGTCCTAAAATTGTACGTCCACCAACTATGCTACAACCAAAACCTGTTGTACCAATCGTGGTGCCGATCGCAGACGGCGATACTACCGAAGATGAAGAAGATGAAGATGGCAAGAAAAAAGACAGAGGGGATCGTAGAAAACGCAACATGGCTGAAAAAATGAAGAAAACTGAACCCAACAGCAGCCCTTCAGTGGATCAGATTGTGACCTCTGCTACCACATCCGACCCCGCGGGCCCTGAATTCCAGAATTTCCTTGATAAGTTTTTGAAAAACATTCGAAAGAATGTCGACGAGCTGGAAATGGGGAAAGGCCAGGGTAGCAGGAAAACACAAAGTCTTACAGGAGATACTGGACATTCACAAGTTGGAACTAAGCAACCAGATCTCAAAACTACAGTCACTAAAACCACGTCACTTCATAGTCAGATGGCTGATTTAGAATCAGTTTTAGCTTCGACTACTACATGTTCAGAGGAAGCAGGCGGTATTGTCAAATATGCCGAACAACCAACTCAGAACGCTGCTGTAGAGGTGAATAATTCCCCATCTATAATAGTTAGAACTACTCAACCTTCGACATCTCGGGAATCAAGTAGTGAGAAAAAACTGTCCGTTAACGAGCCTCCAAAGGCAGTAACACCAAGAGCGCGTCAAGTTACTCCCACGCCCACAAATCTGGCGGCTGCAGAATCAAAAAAGAAGAAAAGTCAAGTGGAATTAGCAAGTGTGTCGCAACAGCCGGGCTCTAGTGGGAGCTTATCTTCTATCTTACCTGCTGTGTTACCTGCATTAAAACCCGGTCCCAGCTCCGTAGTTACCAATACAACTAGTGCTAACGACATTTTGTCGAACCCTAGAGCATTAATTGAGAGCTTGGCCCATCGGGTGACGGAGACCAAAGATCAAATCCAACTATCATTTAAAGAAAAGGAACTCTTGCAGATTAGGTATTGATGAAAGTTTTAATTGTTGTACTAGCATCTTTTTGAAATCAAAGTCATTTAAATATCTAATTTATGGTTCACTTATTGTAATATTTTAGACAAGATTGTTACAACGAATATAAAGGCATCCTGAGGGATTTACAACAGCACACTAGATTGACTAATTTCGATACAAAGTTAGGCCAAGAGATAGCTGAGTTACAGAGAAAAATGGAAGCTATGAAGAAAAAAAGGGAAACAGCACAGAAGAAAGCCTCTGATCTTAACAAGGCAATCAAGGAGAAATCTAAAGCCGCTTTAAATCATAAAAAATCGTGCCTCAATTTGGCTGGTGAGGTGAAAAAATTAGGTGAAAGGGTTATCGGTAGTAACAAGTACAAAGTTCCAGATATTTTTGTCGAAAATATAAATGAGCTGATTCGAAGCTTGAAAACAATGGATTCCAAGCAGTCAGAAAACTTACAGCGGGAACGTGGCGTTACATTTAGACAGTTAATTCTGGATGAGGGCACATTTTGCACGACTCAAGCACCAACGGAATCACCCGCTACATTTAGTAAAGTTGGAGCTACACTAGCGCAAGTACTAAATGCTGTCACTGCAGGGGTCCCTTCAAGTCCTAGTACTTCAACATCACGCCTGGCAGCAGAACCGCAGCGCCCAAGAAATCCTACTCCTTCTGTTCCGGTGCACGCTAAAGACAATGTTGCAACTGTACGAAATAATGAACGAGATGCAGGGAATAATCAAGGACAGGTGATTAGAGACACCATCAAAGAAGTACAATCAAAGAGGGAAGGTAAGAATGGTCGAGACGACGCTATGGAAGTAGAAGCGGTTCCCTCCTGTTCCAATTCGGATGAAAAAATGCCTGAATTCATTACTAAACGGGTTAGTGGAAATCTGATAGATCTAGACAATCCGGAAGAAGGTAAGGAGGAAGCAGGAGCAGAACCGGTGTCTGAAGATCGGCTGTGCTTGTCAGAAGGTGATGTATTATCTGCTGTACTCACTGTGAACATCAAACGGATGAATGACGAGAATCGAGAACCCTCTGTGCTCCTTACTATGGAAGAAACAGGGTTGGTAGTAGCTAGTTAAACTAGTAGTTTATCTTTATTTAACTTTTATAAATTATAAATTCATTCGTCTTCATAAATCTATTAATTAATTTACAGGCCTTTCTTGGCACATCTCGAACAAGTTGATAATGTGACGCTTGTTGTAATCTCTTTTGATTTATTTTATGCATTAAAAAATCGAAGATGTTTCGTAATTTCAGAGCTCCAAGGTTGGACCCCAACTTGCCCATCTGTCCAGCAAGCTTATCAGAAGGGGAGATTTGTGAGAAACAGGATTGTAAGTTACAACACATTTGAAGCTGCCAATCCATCCCCTTGATACTTTTTTATCATCTTCATTATTCTCCGTCCTCAATCGGTTATACGCGCTGCGTCTAATTATCGGTAAGTAAACTTTCACTCTTTATTTGACGTTGTTCAACTACACTAACGCTGTCGGTGATGGAAAAATTTCTTTCTACGGTTGGTTATTATTATTTATTTCGGTTTTTATATCTATTTCTCAATTTTGTACATATGCACTCAATTTATGGCAAATACATTTTTTAATTGGAAAATAACAAAAGTATTCGGTAGCATTTTCGGTTTTGTTTGGTAGAAAATCTCTTTTTTTAAAATTTAAGTAGTATTTTCTGCAACTCAGCTTTTTCGCTATTTTAAAATTTTTTTTTACTGATTTGCACTTTCTTATGTTATGAGTAACGTTCATGTCTTTTTTTGTTGTTATACCAGTTAGAAAATGTAGTTTGCTTTTGTATTTCTTCTAAATATTCTCCCTTTGTTTCAAACATGACCTAATGTATGTATGAATGCAATGATTCTTCAATGGAACTATCGGTTACAGTTTGTCACAAAGTAACATGTAACATATTATTTATACATCTTATCAGACACTCTAAAGCGAGTGCGCATTTTTGTTACCGATTCCGTTCAGTTAAGCCTAACTGAACTCTTGAGTTGACAGTGCGGATCTTGTATATTTTTCTTTGTCATAATAATTTACTTAAAATAATTTATTGACTGAATTGTTTGCAAATTTGTAATTGGGTTTGTTGCAATTTGTTAAACATTTTCTCACATCTTATTATTTTTAATTAATTAATTATATTTATTAACATTTTTTGAATGTGCTTGTATATCTGTATTTTTGACCTCTCTTCCTAGTTTTCTTTTAGTCGTAGTCTTATTGTTTTGAATAAAGTACAATGTATTTTGCAAATATTTATTGTAGACGTTCGAGTCTTTTACAGCAAATCTGGAAATGATTGAACTTTAAAGCAATTAAGCTGTATTAACTAAGTATGTAAAGTAATACTAACTCTATCGTACAAGTATTTAAGGTGTCGAGTGAAGAGCTTCATCCAGTCAATAAGAATTTATATATTGGTGACGGTTACAACCAACGCCGACATTATTTATAGTTAACATGTTTTTAAATGCAAAGTAAAACCGTCTGACAGCGCGCTTCAGGCACAAGGAATAAGAAGATGAAGAATACTTAGTCAGTAGTTTACTTTTATAACTGAAATGGAATGACACTAAGAATTGTTTATGTGTTCGTCGCTGAAAATATCAGTGAAGAAATTCCGTGTGATAAAGTGCTGGTGATAATCACTTACATCTACTGCCGCGTTACGATTACCAAATTACCAATCAATACTGAGAAAAATAGTCTTGGGTTTCCGGAGAACAGTTACGTTTGCGCGATATATCGAACTTCAGAGTATTTTTGGAGATGATTTTTCCCCAGTGAGATTTCTTTGTGGAAGATGAAAGTTCTTTGAAGTTGAGATTTGGAGGAAACGATTGTTTTTTTCTTTTTGTGTGCCATAATAAATTATCAATGTTTCTCATGATATCAGTTTTAAGTCAAAGAATGCTCAAACTAATGCCGAATCGTTTGCATTTTGTATAAGTCGTAAGCTTAAGTGGATCATAATCAAGTCATAAGTCATTCTCTCGATAACCTCAAGTATTTCTCCAAAGTACTTTAATATTTTTCGTTGATTTGACTTCCATGGATTGTTAGGAACCTATTTGAAAACCGTTTAGTTAAGTTTGTGCAATGTGTTAAGCACACGGACCTGATTTTAAATGAACAACCGCTTTGGAATTTATAACCTGCGCCTTTATCTTGATTTTCTGAATGAGCATTGATTAATTTTAACTGTAGAAAAGTATGCCAATAACTTAGTAAAAAAACAAGCTTTACAAGGTACAACTTGTGTGTAAAAATAGAAAAAGTTAAAACACAGAGGCAAGGCAGTAAGATGTTGTAAAAATGCGTTTCCGAAAATGTTTATGTACGTACGCAAAAGCTGGAAGCAAAAATGCAGAGCAGGATGGTAGGTTTTGTTTTAGTGGAATCTGCAGGATGGAAAGTTCCAACTATTGTTTTTTAAGCATTTTATAAATCTGCTAAATATTCTATAGTTCATGTGGAAATTACCGGCACGAAAGAAACTATTTTATTTTGCATTTTGCGGGCCAAAAGGTGAAAGCTGTTTCGAGAGTACTAACTTGCAAGTTTGCAATCTATTTATTTTGATGTCTCACTTACAAATGTCCATTTCTATGTGCCTTGCCTTCTGTCAAAAGAAGATATTTTTCGTACTAAGATAAGATAGTTTATATGAACTAGTTTATAATATTGTAATTAATGGGGTTTCACGAATAGTACCATTGGAACACTATTGTATTTTTATCGTAATATTTTTGTATTTACATTATACTTTTAAGCTTGTTACACAGTTGCCAACAATGTAACAAAATAATATGATATTATATGTTGTTGATCTTATGTAACATATTTATGTTACATATACGTTTCATGGAAATGCTTTTAAATGAGATTAATAAAAATAAAAACTGCATAATAAATTGAAAAAAATTTCACTCTCGACGAAATTTGTGATTTGATGGTGGCTATTAAGTTGACAAGCTACTAGCATGCATTGTTGATTGCATTTTGTACTATTGACGTGCCTATTCATTAAACATCATCACCATGTCCATGACGCCAGAAGATTCATATGGTATAAAAAGCTGCGGTTTGTCATTCTTGAAATCAATTAAAAAAATAAGTAAGAAAAAGAAACATTACTTGTATTACGTATAGAAGCTCTCATCAATATAATCATAACATTTAATACCACTGAAAAAATCTGCTTATGATAAAAGTACACATAGTAATTGAACATATTATTTAGTCACTTCAACGAAATCATCCGATACACCATTCATCATCATATTAAGAGGATCGACAGTCGACGTATCATAAAAATTTAATCAAAGGAAGATTGTATCTACTCATCAACACTCAACCATTGTTGCTAATCACAATAAGAATGATAGATGGGTTAAGAAATACAGTAAACTAACTATAACTATGCTAACAACACAACATAACAAAATTTACGACAAAACGTTCAGTATAACAAGATATGAAGCAAATGTCACCATCAATGATACTGTAAACCAATTAAAACACATTACAATAACTATAAAAATGGAAGAATACAGATGGTTTGATAGTTTTACTGTAAAAAAACATATATTATGGGATTGTAAATTTGTATTGAGCTGCATTCCTACTTTTGAGGGATTTTCCTTTTTAAAAAACTATTAAAACACAAAAATTACAATGATTTTTTAAAAGAGCACGATGAGTTGACGGTTTAAATAATTGTTGATGTATAGTAGTAAATAATAGAAATTGGGAAAATCTTACAAATTCGTAATCATCACATTAATTAAATACTATTTTTTATCAATCAATACATAATAATTAATAATAATTAACTTCTCGAACTGTTTGCTAATGATCAGTCTGTTCGTCACGAAAGAACGGGATAAATATTTAAGACTGAAGTGATCTGGTTCATTGTAAATATATTCTTGTTACAATTTGAAAGGGTAATGTTGCATGTGGTGGAGTACATTGACACAATGATTGGAAGAGATGCGCGTGAAACAAAATAATGAAATTAAGGGAAACTAGCGAACAATACGAAGGAAATGGTTAAATAATTTAGTAGACTAAAGCATTCCCTGACTCGCTCAACGGCAATATTTCTTAACAGGTCGCAGTAGTGTGATAATAAGTTTCGAATTACATCCCTTTTTGTAACAAAAATATAAGTAGTAGTTACTATTTCAGAACCGCATAATTTCTCAATTGAACTACACAGCTAAATTTAATAGCGTTCAAGGTACTCTGATGTGCTGTTTGAATTATTTGCTCCGCCACCGTTGGCATCCTGCTCTGCTCTGTTGTCAAGTTTGCTTCGTCTGGATTTCACCATGTAAATGAAGTAGGTGATGATTTCCTTCTCGTTTTCCACTGGAATTGTTTTGAAGTGTCGGGTGAGGAGCTGGAAAATAAGCATATTTATTTTTTACCGACGAAAAAACTATAGATTGATGATTCATAGTTTTAAAATAAGTTAGTGTTTTACATCTGCAAGCTGTGCTTTATTCAATCCAGGTCTGGTTGAAATTTTAAAATGTTTCTTGTACCGTCGGAGAGTATTGACCTGCAATTGGTACAAGTCAACCTCGGGGGTGTCGTCAGTTTCATTCATTTCGTCATCAGATCCATGTTTTTGGCGAGTCCTCGCGTTCTGAATCACCATTTTATGATGATCACAGATGTAAATGTGGTTGGCCTAAGACAAAAAAATATTAATTTTGAAAAACATTCACGAACATTTACAAGATTTTAAGGCATTTTTAGAGCGTACAATATGTTTTGTTTGCTTTCCTTACGTTTGTATCAATCTCTAGCTTCAACCTCTTGTAAAACGCCGTTCTTTGGACCCTTTTGCTATAACTGGCGTTCCCAGCTGGACGCTGACATCTTCGACTGTCATCGAGTAAACAGCAGATTTGATTCCGCGACGCAGCAGTTGACCCGCTGCCTCCACTTGCACCAGGAATGTACGACGATCCCAGACCACTTGTTGGTCCCGAACCACCACCCCCTCCAGACGGTCCTGGGCCAAAGTAATTACTCCCAGGACCTCCTGATGTAGACTTCGGAGGAGGTGGAAAGTCATCATAATCATCCTCACTCATGTATGCATTCCCTCCGCCACCATTCATCTTTACTAGACTACTTCTACGTACAATATTTTATTTAAGATACCTTCAGTCGAATCAAGCTGTTTCCAGCTTACAACCAACTATACTCGTCTAAATAATTAAATTTCGCCAAACAACTTGAAGACATCAATGAACAAACCTGCCAATACCACTTCACTTCAGTCCACACATCAAACTTCTGAACAATTCGCAAAATGACTAGTCGTCAGCTTTGAAATCTCACTTGATTTTAACTGTTACAATACCATATTTTCAAATCTGTTCACATTTTCCAATCCACACTAGCCGATGGAAATACTCTTTCAGCTGGTTTGTAAACTTCCGAGTTTCCTGGAAGCAAGACGGACTCACGTCTGTTTAAACTCATGTCCAAGAACATCAAGATTTGCACTGGCACTAGCACAACAACATTATCTTATCTTCACTGATCTGCCGTTAATGATGATAAGATGAGAGTGGTGAAGACAAGACAAGAGCATTTAGATTTAGATCAGGTGGACTGAATCATGCCAATGTGTAAAATGTCACGCAAGCCAGTCCGCTGTCTGCTGCCTTCTCCGCTCTTTTGTTGTTGATGTATTGATTGTTATTGTGTTGTTTTGGTGCTCGAAAAGCATTTGCAAATTGCGTTTCTTCATACTCCAATCCATGCTATCTTACAGAGAGGATCTTCGTTGACGCAGTTGGAGATCTGAAAGAGCGGTTCCTGTTCCTAGCAATACTCATCCATGGTAAAACCCCCATGATGACTCTGTCTGTGGCGTAGATAAGCAGGTGTTGCTACCTAACGGCTAATGGTGAAACCGCTTGGATGGCCTCTGTTCAGTTTGAAAGACCTGAGAGAAGAGAGATACTTAGAGATCGGCTGGGTTGCGCCAAATACCAATATTTGTGTAGCATGCTGTGTACTAGGTTATCAGAGATCTGATTCAATCTTTTGAGTTTCCATTGACACGACACGGTAGTTTTTGGAGTTTTGTTATCCGGTGAATAATTTGAAAACTAGTTAAGAAAGGTAAGCAGTTGACGTTGACGTTGACGTTATGGAACCTTTGAAATTACTTTGTTAAGATCATGAATATGAATTTTAGAATATCAAAATCATTAGATAACTGAAGGTTGTCATCATGTTCCGCAGTTTTAAAAAATTGCCGGTTAGCAATTTAAGTTTCTTTCCTTTTAAAGGGCTTAATTTAATTTGAAAGATATTTTTTTTCATACGTGCCTACTCAAAACAACGGTTAGTCATGGGGATGCCAATCGTTCATTTATGTAGTGTGTCTAAAATGATAAATTAGCCAAATATTTTTTTGTCTTTGTCATAATTTGAAAAGTTGCAAATGGATAACTCAGTTTTGCACCCTTTCTACATTCTAAAGATGTGTTATTTTCATTTCGCAGGTCGTTTAAAATGGCTAAACAAAAGGGCGAGAAGAAGAAATCTGCGATGAATGAAGTTCTCAGCAGAGTTTACACGGTAAATCTTCACAGGCGTCTTCATGGCATCCGTTTCAAGAGGCGTGCTCCCAGGGCTATCGATGAAGTCCGTAGATTTGCTCAACAGCAAATGGGAACCCATGATGTGAGGATTGAAGAGACTGTTAATAAACAAATTTGGTGCAGAGGAGTCAGGTGAAAAAAGAATAAAGCCAGTTCTTGCTGTTAAAATTACTTGGGATGTTTGTCTATGTAGTAATTTCCATAAAGTAATTTGTAACACCTGTTGAATTTTGATTTTAAAAATTGTTACAGGAATGTACCGTTTAAACTGAGGGTGAAGCTTGAAAGAAGACGAAACGACGATGAAGATTCAGTTCATAAGCTTTATACCATAGTTTCATTCGTACCTGTGGCTAGCTTCAAAGGACTGCAGACACTTAATGCGGAATCAAAATGATCGCAGATATTTATTTAGGTGTATGTAATTCAAATGAATATATTTCCTAATAAAATTGATTACGATTTATTAAGTGATTTGTCTTGTGATGATTCTTTAATCCTTTTGTTTCTTGAAAAGTGATTGTTACCAATAGTACAAATTAACTAGCACTTCTCTTTAAGTGTAAGATAACTATTTAACGTTTACATAAAGGCTAGGCGAATGTTGACGTAGGGTTTTCATGTAGAAAGTTGGAAAAGTTAATATCACTCTGCCTATCCGATCACTGGATGAAACATTCACACTTCGATCACTCAATATTCAGGGTTTGTGCATGTTTTCCCGGATTTTCGTAAACGCATTCTCCAGCAATCCAGGTTGAATAAACTTCCAGGCTATCTTGGTTCAGAATAACAAAATCAGCATCAGTTCCAAAATCCAAAGTTCCTTTGCGATCATCAATGTTAAGTAGTTGTGCTGGGTGAAGGGTGGCTGCCTCCAGGGCCTCTACAATGGTGCAACCTGTGAATAAAGTGCAAAAGTTAGTGCATACGAAACCAGAAATCTTGAAAAATTTTATTTCAAAGTGTATTGGCTGTGTACTAGTTGTTTTCCAAAAGTAGTGAATGCAGGAGATCATTGTGGCCACGCTCCCAGCTAAAGTATTCGTCCCCTTGATATGGGCTTTTGTGCCTTTCACTTCGATAACCTGTTGGCCAATATGATATATCCCTTCAGATAAGCCCATCGCCGAACAGGCATCCGTCACCAAAACAATCCCTAATTAAAAATACGATAAATTTAATTGCATGTGAACTCAGGCATGATTTTAAAATGTAGAACAAATGACTGCATATTAATACCTTGTGGATATGCCCGATAAGCGATTCTTGTAGTTGCAGGATGCGTATGATTGCCATCTGCAATGATTCCATAGAAGATTGTTTTTCCTTCCGGGATTTTTTCTGATGCGAGGAGGCCAACAAGACCTGGATCCCGGTGGTGAAACTAATTGTTCGACATCATTTTTATAAGTTCATGAACAAATCATGTAATTAGTATGAGTTTTGATGTTAATATTTCCTTTACCGGAAGCATTGCATTAAATAAGTGCGTGATGAAGGAGGCCCCATTTTTCACAGCTTCCTCTCCTTCTTTAATGCTAGCCATTGAATGTCCTTCATGCATGCATTAATTAATTATCATTAATTTCAAATCTTGGTATTTGGAAGGTATTTAGCTGCAGATAAAGTTGCATAAATGTTTTACTACTTTACCTACTGAAACTACAATTCCTGCTTTTGTCAGTTCCCGACACACATTTACCGCGTTGGGTAGCTCTGGAGCTAATGTAATGATACAAATTGCGTCCAAATGTTTGTACACTTCATGCATGGACTCCATTCCTTTTTCGAATGTCTGCATTGTGGCAGGGTCATGAGCACCTTTCTTCTCCTCATTTATGAAAGGTCCTTCAACATGAGCGCCAAGAATCTCAGCACCTTCTTTGCTACCCGCCTTCTTTCGTAGGTGGGGGAGGACTTTGTCATACACATCAGACATTGAAGACACTAGCGTTGGACAGATAGATGTGACGCCATGTCCAAGCACTCCCTTTGCCACAGTTTGAACCGCTTTTTGCACACTGTTCGTATCGTACGCGAAGTCAACTCCAAATCCACCTGCGTAAACCATAAAATTCAATAAAAATTGAAACTTGTGTACCTATGTATCCTAGATCACCTTAAAAACATACCGTTAATTTGTACGTCGATAAATCCAGGAGAGATAATTGCCCCTCCACAATCGATCACTCTATCCGGCATCATCTTGCAGTTAAAGAAAAGGTCCTCAGGGTCCACAATATTTGACCCACTAATCCAAAAGTCATCTTGAACAAGTCGGTGGCCTCTGAGGAGCTTACAATTTTGAAACTTAATTATCGGACGGACAATGTCGACTTTCCGTCGCACAATCTTATAAGGTATCGGATACGACATCCTTCTGCTCTGTTGGACTGCTGGTGAGTCATCACAGATCTCACGCTTTTGAAAAAATATGAAAGAGGTTGATTGATTAGCAATAAATTTGAACTTTTAATCAGCAATTGTTAAAACTGGGAAGATAAGAAATGACAATGACTTTCACGCTTTACCTTGACGCAACTCCCCTCGCTACAGGAGGTTCCATCGCATGCAAGATTGTGTGGTTTGTGCACATAACCACAGCTCAAATCTGATTTTCCAGGCATGTCGTGATTTAAATTTTCTATCTATTTAATCACCTTTTCCTTGTCTCCGAACAGTTGACAGACTTGTCAATCGATCTATGCAAATTTGCGAAATGATAACTGCTTATCTGTTCCTAACACGTTTTTCGTGTGTTTGTCACTACTCGTTTTGTGTATGCTACGTATGAATAGGCAAGGCACAAATCAAAGACATCAGAAAATGAGGCTGTTTTTACTCGGTTTAATAACCGAAACGAGAGCAACAAAGTATTCCTGTAGAGAAGCTATGCACAAGTTATATTGGTCAGCGAAACATGTAGTGCAGGTTGAATGAAGTAATGAAAAAGTGGCAATGAATGGTCCAAACTTAATTGCTACAATTAAAAGTCATGTCTGCTCTGCCCAACTATTTTTTAACGAAAAGCCACCTTGGATGTCGGACTAGTACTAACTAATGATGGATGAGTTTAATGGTCTTGACCCTGGTGCGGGATTTGGGTCAAGTATGGAAATGGAAACTCTGACAATGACATTATTATTACATACTAATGACGTTTAATGACTGATGTTGACTATATCAATTCTTTTAACTCTTGTATGATCTTTTTTATTACATGTGGTAGTTACTATAGTCACCGTTGTGTATGATAGTATCATAGTGAACACATGTTTGTTGGACTCCCCATGTCCAATCCACTCCATAATTTCCCAGTTTTGCTGCACTATTCAAATGCATGCTATAAAGCGTTATATTCATTTTTATGCATAAATGTAATAATAACCAGTAGCCAGTAGAAAAAACTATATCTATCTGATAAAAACCATAATTATAACCCAGCAATCTTGGCATAATAGAGGTTGGTCGGCTCAGCATAAAGGAATCATGAAAAAGTGGCAGCCCCAATAATTACCATTATGTACCTAAAAAACTAGAGGCAAAATATCGATCAGCATATTTTCTATAGGGATATCATGGAAAAATGTAACAGGGTTCATTGATAAACCTAATACCTACAACCTAATCCATATTACTGTTTCTATCAGTTGAAGTCGGCACATCTCCAGCAATCCCTTTTTCTAAGATTTATCATCTCAAAGCTACATGCATACACATATGTATGCACTTGCTGCCTGGTTTGGCTTTACTCCAATCATAACCATATGCACAGACGAAAGTTGCAACAAGTTGGTTCTAATATTAAGTACAAATAACATGTTATGACTATGACTTTTATGTTAGTTCACTTTTTACAATAGAAACCCTTAAATTAGTAGAACGCTGTAAAGGTTTCTTGAAAAAAATACGACAGCGAATTAAATCAGGGAATGGATACACAGGCTAAATGAAAGTTATTAATGAATTATGATTTCATCATTTCCAAGTGAAAAAGGCATTGATTGAATCTTATAAGCGCATGCAATGATGAGCGGAGACAATGGTAGCATTTATGGTGAACGTTTATGGTAGAAATGGTTTATGGTGAACGGCACGCGAGATTTAGCCGAGATTATGATACTGAGAATGAGGTAGAAATAAAATGGAGCAATTCAAAAGTGTCTACATTTCCCTTATTTTTTATTTATAGTAGTTATTTCGCTTAACATTTAAAATTTTTCATATCCATCAATATAATTCGTGAATCAAATAATTCAATATTAAAATACATGAATAAAGTAAATTAAAGTTTGCTGAAAAAAATACTTTCAAATCGTTATCGTGGAATTTATTTCAACCATCTAAAATAAATATTGTTTTAAGTGATTCACACATTGTTTTGCAATATCTTTGTCCTACTCTGTAGAAAAAAAGTTTTACTTCTCAAAAGAAAAACGCTAACTGATGATTTCTTTACAAATGAGAGTAAATATAAAAGTACATATCTTTCAATACAATAATAATAATAATAATAACTTGGGAAAATACAAAAGTTACACTGTATCTTTAAACTGTACTTACTATTACTTACGTATGACAGAGAAAGCTAAAAAAGCTGCTGTAGAATCTGTAGAATATACTTATTTGTCGCTGGTAATGTTCTCTCTTTTATGCAGCTTGTATTATGTATAGTTTTCAGATGAGCGAAGTATATTTTAGAAGTAGGTAATATTATGTATGTAAAATTTTTTTACACAAGTAATTTGTTTTTGTTTTTAAATTTTAGCTTCTTATTTACTCATCATCTTCATCATCGTCGTCGTCGTCATCGTCATCATCATTCTCGGGCTGAACAGCTTCTACCTTGCCTTTCTTTTTATACGCGGTCATTTCCTGTAAATTGAAGAAAATAGCAATGAAACATTATTTTTCGAAATGACTTTTAATAATTTTCATGTTATTGGTTTGTTCAAATGAAAATGTGGTTTACCCTCTCATAACGCGCTTTATCCCTTTCTGCCATAGCTTCGTACTTCCTCTTGGTGTCAGGCTCAGCTTCGGACCACAGTCTGCCAAGTTCTTTAGCGATTTCACCAACACCATACTCGGGATTCTGTCCCTTCACTTTGGGCCTTTCATCGTTACAGAACCAGAAGAAAGCGGAGAGTGACCTCTTTGGTGCGTTGGGGTCCTTGGTGTGACGCCGTTTCTTTCCACGGCCCTTCTCTCCCTTTGGAGGAACATAATCCTGCATTTCCAGCTCATAACGCTTTTTGTCCCTGTCAGCCATCTCTTGGAACCGCTTCTTTTCCTTCTCAGACATGGTCTGTAAATAAAACAAGGTCAACTCATGAACAGAACTGTAATATGAATTTTACTATAGACTGTTATAGGACGTATATGACATTCACTTCAAACACCATTGCTGCTTTTCCTCACCTTCCATCTTTCAGCGCACTTTCGCGAAAATTCAGAGAAGACAACGCTCTCATCAGGGTGCTTCTTCTTGTGCTCTTCACGGCAGGTTTGAACGAAGAAGGCGTATGCAGTCATACGACCACGAGGTTTGGAGTCGTTCTTGGATCGCGGCATTCTGTTGGCAAAAAAAGAAAAAAGAAAACAATAAATTAAAGAACGGAACCACACAATTATATTCAATGAATATTCCACAAAATTCTGACATTTGAAAATTTAATGGAATGGCGAACACAAGTCAGTTCTCACTACGACAATTATTGATTAATGTGTAAAATCGTGGAACTTTGTACCCCAAGCCACTATAGTTCTAGTTTTTAATTCATGAAAAATAATTATGCAATCTTTAAAAATGACCAACAACAAATAATCGAATTCTCTCTGTGAAACAAATCATACGACTAATCGTAAGTGCAAAGCACAACTTAAGGTCTGGAACCTGAATTCTTGAAAATCAAGCAATACTAGCAACTGAGCCAATTTTGCATGCCACCAATCTACCCATTGAAAACTTTACCGAAATGACCTTTAAATTTCTAAACCGGCAAAAAAGATGCACAGAAACACCAGAAAATATGCAAAAAACAAAAGATGGTTTAAAATTCAATTCAAAGTTCTTACAAATAAAAATGTATTTAAAAAAAAGTCTACCTTATATGCACAACAAACTGTTGATATGATAACAAGTGATATAATTCGTATGTAAACAAACTCACTTGAACTTGTCAAGTTTGAGGGTAAAAAGTTAAATATCCAGCAAGAGAGGAGCGGTGAAGAAGAGTAATGCAGCTAGTTCACCAACGAAATGAGCAGAGACGAAGCCACCAACAAAACCAGCTCGATTAAAATCAACCAACGGCTGAAAATCTGTGAAGAAGGTCTACCATCATCAAACGAAACGAAAGACGACGGAGGAGACGGTACCACCACCACCACCATTCTCCCTACCCAACAATGCATAACAAGTTGCAAGAAGGTAGATAGTTTACAACTTTCGGGTATCTTGTCTCTGCAATATCTCAATTCTCAACAAACAACGATGATTACTGTTGCTTCCCTGCTGGCTTATAGCTTTACATATTCTTTTGGCGAGTGGATGAACGTTTGTTTGAGGCTTGTGATTGGCCATAAGTGGAAAGGTAAAGACAAAAGCAACCAATCTCAGGTTTGTGAAATGCTGGGCGCTAAAGTCTCTGCAACGCGGCCTGTCATTTTTTCCTCCACTCTATTTCCTCTCGTCTTAATGCTGAAATGCTGTCGGCTGCTGTGAAGCTGGTCACGTTTCCCATTGTGTTTTTTATGCACCTAACAACACAGCGGCGTGCACAGTTGCTATCCGTGTCATATTGAAAATCTATGAAATCTGATGAACTGTAAGTCTTTCAGACGGAAAGCTTGACAATGAGGTTTTCAAGGTGTGATCCAGTTGTTGCATGCGGGGATTAATGTGGGGTATAGGAAAATCCAGTAACGGACAGATACAATGGGAAACAAGAAACGGTTTTTTTAAAGGAGAGAATGTAATCACAATATTGACAAAAATGCTCTCTATACTACTGAACAATTTGGAAACTATGATATGATATATGAGATCTCGTAAAATGAGTGGAAAGGGGTTATGAATTCGGTTTTTAAAATGTGAAACTTCTGCATATCATCAATCATGTAGCTAAATGCTTTTATGTAAATATGTGGAATGAGTTGTAAAAATGGGTTTAAATTTATGGAACGATTCAAAGAATTATAAATGGTTCTTATCAAATCAGTCCCTGTAACCCACTCCACTTGTCCTAATCTATAACGAGTAGATAGGTGAAAGATAAATTTATGGAATTGTCAGAAGCAAAAAGTACATGAACACAGCATAGGTAGGTATGCATGCATAATTTGCAAAGATGCCTTTTCGTCGTAAACATTTTATTAGCGAGTCGTGCCGTGCCAGAGTGCTTATATCTTGGTCTTTATTTTCGTTTAATGGGCAATGAAAATTTGCTAAATGATCTGTCAACTTGAAAATGTTTACATAATTAATACGTGTGTGTATATAATCAGTTTTGCATGACTGATGACTAGACTAGACCTGCCTCCAAAGCCAGCCAATTACTACTCGTTTGAAAATGAATGCACTATATGAGTTATATCTTTACATAGATATACTCCCACATTACTATTTGAGTATCAGTGTATGTGGTCATGAATGATTGTACTCTCAAATTACAGATTCACGCCTGGAGACAAACATTATTCAACTTTTATGGCCTTCTTTACAAACACATAAACACTCTGGAGGAGTTCATTTTAATGTGTACTTTCATTTTACATGCAAGTATTGCAATTACAATTAAAGCCCAACTCAACATGAAACTTGTCGACACATTGATTTGTAATGATAGTGATACTAAATTTGAGGGTTGGTTTGTATACACATAACAAAGTACTTAAAGATACATAATAATTGTCATTTAATTCCAAGAATTTCATTTTGAAAATAAGCGCATTTAATATTTATTTATAAACCATGAATATTTTCAATATGCATCCTACAAAACATGTTGCTACCTATTAATTCCGTATGTCAAGTTGTTTGTATTCATAACAGTTTATATGCAGAAGAATACTGCAACTTCCATGCCTGAATAATCGTTCATAAATGTAACGTTCTCGCTGGGGGTGTTTATGTAGGTACAGAAGTAAAAAGGGAGAAAAAAGCAATTTCATCATTTTCAACAGGAGGTGGCCAGCCACTTTCATGAATACTTTACCAAATTACGGATTCATGCAATAATTATTACTGCACATAACAGGATTTAGAATTTCTCGTTCTAGGTAACTACCTAAAAATGATTTTACCCTTTATGGTCACAGCAGTTTACAATCAATACAAATAGAACACTAATCCAAAAGCACACACCTGAAATACAGGTAAGTAGGCATTCGTTTTGTAATGCAAATAAATCCCTGGGCTTTTGCTTGGGCCCGTTCAAGTTACAAAAATAACTTTTCACTCCTCTACAGTGTTAACATGTACCTACCACTACTCCATATAAAATTATATGCGCATACTAAACTCATTTACACTTGAGTACCTAAACGAAAGCTTTGCCGTGAATTTTTACTGTTTCTACCACAAAACCTGTGAACTTTGGTTCCACGCTCATTAGAAGGAAAGCATCATTGTTCTCATGAGTCTTTACCATAAACCAAACACACACGCAGTCATCACAATATTCATCACGCCGAGAAAAGAATAGAAGGAAAACATGCAATGCCATATTTCTCCTATAATATCCAGCCAGACCAACAACGACACTCTACCTACCCATTTCTATATTCATCACCAGGCCAGGGCCACATTGAGAGCTTCTTCACTGGAATCGGAACAGCGGAGAAGCCGAGCTCCATATACCAGCGCCCCATTTCCCTCCAAGCGACTTTGCAATTCATAAAGTCATGCTTATGCTTTTTCCAGCTTTCCAGAATGTAGAAAACACGAAAACGCCAACTCAGCAAAAAGTGCAAAGTAGCAGCAAGAAAACAGCACATTGGCAGATAATACTCAAAAATGTGAATTGCAAAAGCAAGCAAGCGGAACCTGAGCGAAGAAAAATGCTATGGCTGTTTACTGTGTAGTGACAGTATGTGTGTAGCTGGTGAATATAGGTATGTATTCACTGGAGAACAAAGGGTCATGAATTCGAGGGATCAGGTAGCTGGCTTGGGCTGGAGAGACAGTGCAAGTGCAGAGTACATGTTGAGGAAAAGGGATCCCACCCACGCATTTACAAGTAGATACTGTCGACAGTAGCAACAACAACCAACTACTTTGTATTCTGTACAAATGTTTATGTACGCATGTAGGTATCTAGGTAACTGTCATGCTGGAAAAGGTAGGGTGATAATAGAGCATGAAATGGAGACACAAACAGCAAACAAACAAAGACGAGTAACCAATCAATCAATCTCTCATGGATCACTAGATGTATCATAATATGCACATTTGGCATTGTGAGGATATCTATCCATGAGGAAAAAACAACAATAAAAGAAATGTCAACACTTTTCTATGTTCCCTATGTTCTGACTGATGACAACTCTTCTCCACCAAGTTGAAAATCTAGAAAAATGGTTTCCATAATTACATGCAGAAGGATAACCCGTGCTTGAAGGATCTTTTCATGCAAACATTCAAACATATTTTATAAATATCTTCATATCCATGTTATGCACTCATATTACCTATATGCATTCAAAATTTTCCTTTGCAGGTTGAAAATGTGATGATGATGATATAAAATCATTACTACCTATTCCTCTCTACTTTTTGTCTCTTTTCATAAAGAAAGGCAATACACCTTGCACACTTTCTTCTACGTAGGTATACGTTAGCGATCTGAATTCTGTCCTTTTTATGAGCAGGTTATAAGCTGGGATGAGGACACCCAACGCTTTTTTAATGGGCTAACCAGAAAACATTAGGTTTTGATGATGATGTCGATCATGCCATAATGAAGCAGCCACTCTACATCCAATCCAGCAAATAGTCAGTTCATTTTCATAGAAACCAAGTTATGGAATTTAAAGAAAATAGTAGCACTAATGTCGATAATTCATACATTTATGGAACGCGGTGGTCTCTCAATATTGCATGCAATGTATGGAGTTCTCTCTCTTGTGGACATGGTCGAGGTAGAGCGAAACATGCTTCTCCATGAAAAACGGACATGACATGGCTTCGTTACTCTCGTAATGGCTAAAAAGCACTGCTTTTTAAATGAAATGCATGAACGAGACGGAAATGAAGAGGGTCTACCATCTCAACTACTACTAGTCTTGGTTTTTCTCCTTTCCCATAAAAAAGCTTGTTTTTTAGTTGGCATGGAATGATATCATCGTCATGATCACATGAAAATGAAGAGAGTGGTATTTTATAATGTTGGAACTTTTGGAAGAGCATTGCACAACGCACTAGTATTCGTATACTGCATATTTTTTCCAACATTTTGCTACTTTCCTACCATTCTGCCTTTGTTACACCAACAACACATGAAACAAGTAGGGAACGGTGGTGGTAACTTGACAACAAGAAGAGAAAAAAGAACTTCTGCGTATTGCCTTATCTGTTACGGCATATCTCATGGTGTAGTTTTTAGCCTGGCATCCGATCCAGCAAACCAAGTTTCAAGTCGCAAAGGCGAGCATAGGAGCGTGCACGGATATGAAGCAGCTAAAGCCAACAAACAACAGCGAAAGCAAAATGATACCACTGCTGGGGCCGTCTAAAAAATAATGAAAATGATGGCTCTCTCTCTCTCTGTCTCTTTTCTGCTCTTGCTAAATAGTAACCTGTGCATTTTCAAATGAAAATAAAAAAAGCTCACTACTTTTAAGTATAAAAATTCTAGTGGGGAACTACGTATGTAATTTGCGATTAGTATGTATATTTGTGCAGGGTTGGGTAAACATTATGATTTTATTGAATTTGGGTTTATGCTGTGTACATATTGACGCAGAGGTTTATGCTGTTTACTTTCATAATTAATGATAATGTCATTAAAACAATTATGGTTTTAGCAATAATGTTATTTCCGTTAATTCGAAAATTCTTTTAAAAAACTGAGAATTTCAATAAAATAACCAAATATGCAAAAATTCTAAAATAGCACGCAGCTACAGATTAATTTTTGCATAATAAGCGTTTTGATTTGGGAATAGTTTGATTTAACTGCCTACATTTATGAAAAGAAAGCAAAATACCGAGATGTGAAGTAAACGATAAAAAAAATATTAGTTTAGAGGATCTACGATTTTGCAAAAGTTTTAGTTTTAAGCGTTGGTAAGAAAGTCTGTATGCCTGGCATCTGGGGTTAAGCGATATCATTTTAAACTTTAATCTCCTAGCCAAAGTCTACAGCTCTCTGCTAAACTAATCCAAACAAAAGCTAATACTGTATATTGGTTCAAACTAGCTCTCATTTTGTAATGCAATCGCGTAAAAGTACATAATTTTTGGTAAAGGGGAAATATCTACGTTTATAAAATAATATGATAGTAATTGCATTATTTAGAGGCAACAGCGGCTCAGCACTCATTTACAGTAAAAAAGCCGATAGTAATGTGTCTTCTGTATGTGTACGTATCTACCTACCACTACTACCACTAAAAAAACTTTTACAGAAACAAGAGCAAGGGAAATGAAATTGTTGGTGTGGGTTATTATTATGAAGTATCTCCTTTAAATTTTTTATACTACCTCTTCCACTTGAGCTATATAATATGCCGTGTATGCAGAGCGCATACAAAAGGTGCATGTTTTTACGCTTTTCTAAAAAACCGTGCATGTTTGCGAGTATATCACCCACCGTCATCATCATATTATTATCTATCACTGCTATGCACCACGCGTGGCAATCTTTTTTTATGGCGCTGTCCATACGTCAAGTGCACATCGAAAAGGCGGTCTGAAGAACACAAGCTATTAGGTAATCGGTATGGTATGTTCAGAGTAAAAAAAGTGTCTACAAATGAGCTGCTCTTTTTTTCTTTTTGCTTATCTGCTTTTTGAAAGCTTTCCGCTCGAAAGTGCAGTAATGTATGCAGAAAACACACACGATAATGCACATTTATGAGAATGAGTAAATATGATAATTATGATATGATTTGCTCATTTCTAACCCGCTGTCGGTTGGCACAAGTGATGCATGCCACACATGATTATGATTTGATTGTTTATGAGTGGACGTATGAAGCAAAATATAAAGAAAAAAGGACCGACAACCGACATGTAAAAAAACTATTTGAAATGCACAGGAGTAGAACGCTTGCTTATGGGTAAAACTATGACTGGAAAAAACTAATGGTTGCTACTTAACTTTTATGGGCTAAAATTCATGTCTACTAAATAATTTTAAAAATAAAATCATAAAGTATTTGTGTTTGAGCACTGACCGGAGAAAGCGGAAAGCAGTCGCCAATGCCATAGTAATAATAAGATATGAAGTAAATTCTCTCTGCTCAGTGATTTGAACTGATGCATTTGGTGAAAGCTTTATCATGTTTTGAAGAAAGTTGAGCAAAAGTATTTCAATTTGTTTGATAATCTTCTAAGTGGGAAATACCAAGTCTTTTTTTCTTTGCGATAGACGGACAGACAGACCGTGAATTACATACAAAGCCTTTCTGGCCTGTCCTACGACGAACATAGTATCTTTGTGTGAGTTGTAGTTAGGGAAAGACAATAACAAAAATAAGCTCATAGGTAAAGTATCTACTTGACTTCAATCAACACCACTCACTCACTAGCTACCTTACATACAATATATCTCAATCTCGTGTGCAGAATCATTGCTCATCTCATTTCGTTCATTTAGAGCTTAGTCGGCTATAATGTTGCTAAATCATACGATGTGGAGCTGTCCACGGATAACAAACAAAGACTTTGAAACCTGAGCAAAGATATGGTGCGAAATTAAAGCAGTAGAGTAGATTAAAAGAGAGAATTTAGAATGGATGCCACCTTTCGATATGAATTGAAGCCGACGTAATGGTAATTTCACAGTGAGTATTCATTCTATATGCCTACGTAAAGCTTTTCTGATATGAGATGATAATACGGTGATGATGAGATGATACCTATGTGGTGGTTCTCCTTTTCCTTGTAAAGCCAACCAAACCAGAGCAACCTATATCCCTACTCTCTCATAAAGGCAGTAAGGGAGTATGGCTGCTTATGGGGGCAGGAGTGGCCAAACAACAGCACTCTCTTAAGCCATGCTCATGAGTACTGAGAAAAACGCAATTTGCGAGCTCCCAACTCCCCCTGGGGCTTAGGTCCCCATTACAATCATGACGAGAGCAATGTCCCCTACAATTTGACACCGTTTCCCCCTCGAAAATCCCATCTTGGGTCAAAACCCCTTTAGAACGAGGGACACCTCAAGCTGGACGTTTGGCCAGCCCTGCCCCGTCACTCACATTTTCGCTCGAAGAGAACACACACACACTCACCGCCTGATTTTCGCAAATTTCCACAAAAACTTGATGAAAAACCCGAAACCTCGAAAAGTTCCAAGACTCACAACCCTCTCCACACCCCTCCCCACCCATGTCAAAGGTCAGCGGCCGAAAACAAGCAAGCACCCACTTTTGCCACACGTTTTTCCCTCACTACCTCCAATTTTTGCACGTAATCAAATGGGGAAAAGCTGTCCCACAAAACGGGAAATATCTTTCAACCGGAATGACAGAATTGTGAAATTTTCTCCATACTTTACCTTGGAAAGTTGAGGAGTCCTGCGAAGCGAAAATCACCAAGGGTCAGGGTTCCGGTCACTAAAAAATCCTTAATCGAAACTGAGCAGTGTGTGCACAATGCAAAGTGAATGGAGAACTATTGGGCTGTGGGCTAAATTCCTTCTCCTTTATAATGCACTTACACAAGAGCAAAGCCAAAGCTAGTAGAGAGCAAAAGCCTTCTCACATCACATCATAGACAGCAGGCATAGAAGCGAGCGCTGAGAGAACCAAGTATACATGTTAAAAAAGCCATAAGCATTTCTTCACACAAAACTCCATTTCCCATTGCCTCCTTTACTTTAACACGTCGTTCACTCTCCGTGAGCCGTGCATATGCACCACTTCACCACATTTAGCGACCAATACCATTGAGGCAAACTCTAAATAAAGAGCTTCTTCTCCTATTTTTTCGCCATGCCAAAGTGTGTACACTGAGGCACTCACATACACACACATACATATAGGCTGTTATTCTATGCTCCTCTCTTTCCACCTTTATCACAAGATTCTCCGCTTTTGCCCACACCAGACCATCCATACAAAAGTGTACACCATTTACTTGAGAGCTTTAGCACCAGCTTTGCCAATGGGAGAGGAGACGACGAAGAGAGAAGCACAAGCCGAGAGGAGTTTCATGATGATGCTGCTGTTTTTTACTATTGCCGTTTCAAAGCCCAAACTTGTTCAAGTATGGATTGCTCCGTGTGTTTCCCTAATGCAAGCATTTTTTCCCCTTTAGAGAAAAATTTTCCCTATCCCTCACGACGACGACGACCAGACCACACGACCAAAGGAGCTTCTATTGCTCTCGCTTCGTTGTTGTAAAAGTGGTGGTGGTGGCGAAGAAGAAGAAGACGACGGTGTGGTGAGGTGATGATGATGCGATGCTATAGCAATTGCAAAAAGCGAATAATATACAGTAGGAGAAGAGGGCAAAGCTAATAATGTGAAAATTGTAAACTCTCACAAGGAGTTGTTTTCCATGAGAGACCGAGTTTCCCTTTGATTTCGCCTTTTTGTCATCGTAATCATCAGTCTAATTTATTATTGTAAAATGGGTGGCGAAAAAGGAAGAATGAGATGAGTAGTTACATGCTTAATTCTATTTACATAGTTATGGATGCGGTTGAGCAATTTTTAGAATGGAGTTTCTATGGGGAAAAAGATAAATTATTATGGCAAATGACTACAATTGATTGCGTGAAAGTCGGTTGAACATTAACTTAATCATGACAATATTGACAATCATGTCTTGTACCGTAAACCTGCATGATAAACAGAAAACATGAAAAGTTGTAGTAAACCAGAGATTGTGAAAATATGTGTGGAATCAACACCACCGCTGGTGACAATGACGAATGTCAAGCTGATGTGGATAATATGGCACTATATTGCGCATTTCGTTTCTTGTGGAATTCATTATTTGGTTTGGGAGATTTTCTAGAGAATCAGATCATAGTGAGTACTGAGGAGAACATGAAAGACCTCAACCACCAAACGTTTTCCTTGTCATGCCACCAGCGAAGAAAAGAAGGTTTCTGAGTAAATGGATCAATTTGGAAATCTATTTTAGACATCCTTAACCTAATATCAATTTCAAGGAAAAGTAATTTCTTTTCGCAAATAGACGTCATGCCATTATACAAGGTATTGTGTTCATTCCAGTAGTCATGTCATCATCCATAAAATGTTTTTGACGAGTGAATGGAAAGTTTTTTTTTCATGTCGCAATCTCGTGGATTTGGAGAAAGCCAGGTGGCAAAACTTCCTGTACAAGAATTCTAGATGACATAAGTCGCAAAATACTTTAAAAATCAAACAGTTTTCTTTAAAAATTGAATGATTTTGAGAAACTTGAGAGATGAACTAGGAATAGAGCATACAAGCTACTCCGTCTAGCTCTCCAATTGACAAACAGCATGAAAGAGAAATAGATAGGAAACTAGTTTGCTAGTACACTTCTGCTTCTACATTCTTCTACACGCGGCGGTTCCTCCGTTACCTCATCATCACAGCAGTTCACAACATCACAATAGCACATCACCTCTTCTTTTGCACAATGAAATTTGTATGCTACTCTCTTGAAAGAAAATGCACATGCCGGCATCCTCATTTGTTCGGCTGGCTTCCCTCCTCAGTTTGCTCAGATTCATGAACCAATGGAAACTTGCGGGAGGACCACCACCCACTCGTGCATCACCAATTGTGGGATATACCCCTGTCAAGCGGTAAGGATTTTTTCAGTAAGGAAGTTAGATGAATAAAAAAATTGGGCTTTGAGCAGGTGGACGAAAAAAAAAAGATAAGATTTAAAGCACTACTGATGATGCAAGATGCAATATGCAATACAACACTCTATAGTTAAGAGCAGCGAAATAATATATTAAGGGTCTTGGGTGGCAGGGTGGGTGGGACACGGTGTCCAGTTTATGATGATTGGAACTAGTATTCCTTGAAAGAAAGAAGCTTGGAAGCTGACTTGTGAAAATCATGATTAGAGAAAACATGTTTGCAGCAAAAGTTGCCGATCACGATGCACAGCCCCATGAAAACTGAAGATTTGTATGAACGAAATTTGACAAGGGGATCTCAAGCTGCCAAGTAAAATCGTATAAAAATGTCATCTATAGCAATCATATATATTCATGTGTTGCATTTACATTACATCTTTTATTATTTCACATGCGCATATACACATTAATTCAACTAATGAACGCTATAGAATATGACTCATTGGAATTACATTCAAACTCGATTCAGTAGAATACTTTTAGGCAATTGTTAAGTATATTTGTATTAGATATTTTACATTACTTGAACTCCTGTGATTCAGTAAAACTCAGCGTTAAAAAAATCTATAGCCCTTTTTGCCGCAATAACTTTCGCCGTTTCTTGAGTATTTCCGATCCCATGAAACGATGCGTTTGACAACATCAATTTATCGTGGAAAGGAAAGGTCAACTCGATGAATGCAATAATTTCAGGGGGAGCATCTTCCAACGGCTTAGAATTGGTGAAAGACCATTTGAGTTTCCCATGCATGTCGGACACAATCAGATCAAGAGTAAGAAGAATTCTGTTCATATCTTCAGGTTCAGTTGTTCCATTCAACTGAAAAAATGACGAAACAATAATTTTTAAATCAAACTTTTTCAATAGAAAAAGCTATATAACTATTATTATGAATTGCTCATGGAATGTTGATGTATTCAATCCTTACAATCGCGTCCTCCAATGCTTTTGATTCTAGCATGTGTACGATATGAGAGTTGTCAGAGAAAGTCACTTCGCATTTGTCAGAAGATTTTTGTCCGCAGAAGTCGTTGACTCTCATTTGTCCAGGTGGAGAATGTTTTTCAGTTCCTTCCAGAGAGAGTGACTCCATATTCCGTGATAGATCCGGATCCCCAGACTTACAAAACCATTAATGACATGAAATACAGTTAATGCCATGCAAATTATATTATTATTTACACAAACCTCTGCTTCATCGGCCACAGACTTTATCGGTTGCGGCTGCGGGGATGATAGTTTATGGTCCAATTTTTTAACCAATTCCAGCATAGTAAGCATCTTCAATGACGCTTCTTTCTCAGCCTCTTTCTTGGTGCTCCCATGTCCCATTGCTTGGTGAAAAATAAGGCTCATTCGTCATGTCAGTCACAACAACAGTAGCAATAATTAATATGCTCACCTTCAAGTAATTTTCCATTGTCAAAAACCTTACAGCAGCTCGAGAAGCGGGGAGGGTATTCCCCCGCATTCATCCATTTTGTTTCCCAAGTCGGCTTCAGATTCGGATCGGCATTTATGTAGATTTCATTAAGCGCAGATTTAGGATGTTTTCCCGGAGCTAAAACTTTAGATGAGCTCATTTTACACAGTAACTACCAAAACTACCTAATAAACAAATGATATTTTGATTTAAAATCCGTCAAATCTCAATAAATGGTCATACAATCAGACTTGTATTTTATTTAGTTTTCCTCGTGAAAATCCCTATTTCAATTAATCACTGTTTTGTTTGTTTAAAAAACTAAACAGTCTGATAAACTAAACCCTTTCTTTTATTTGGAATGACGGTTCACTGCATCTCGGTGTTCGGTGGTTGGGTATTGGGTCAGTTGCAATGTGTTACGTTACGTGTACAATTTGCATTTCATATAAAAATTGCACCTTATTATTTTGATGGTGTTTTTGCAGGTGTTTGTGTGCTGATTTTGCCCAGCTTTCTCTTCGTTTCATCCACCCATCAAAACGATTTGTGTATTTTCATCTTATCACTAAACCTGCTGATTCAGTGGCATACGGTTCCAATGGCTCATGAATGGATCCCACCAAAAATTATTAATGACTAAGCTGAAAATTATTTCTCCTTTCATAATACATTTAGTGCTATGTATTCGTTCTTTGTAATTCTTGACTTTTAAAAGTTTCATATCGCTTCTCATCATAAACATTTTACTTGCAATCCAACTCACAATCTGTAAAATTAACTATTTCTCATGATGCCCACCCTAACTCTAGCGTGGTCTATCGACCATATTCCTGGAAAATAATCATTGAAACCCAATTTGCATTGCATACCTTAGCAGTCAAAATGTGTCACCCATCACGCATGCAATAGCTTCCGGTCTGTCTCTGTCAATCACTAGAAAAATGTCGGCAAAAGATAAAGGAATGTCTTGGCTTTGGTAATCGGATTACCATTGAATTAACGGATTCATGTTTCAAGATTTCAAAAGTCTTTACTCCTGAGATAATGCAATAAGAGCAAAAATGTCGCATTTGTATGTTCACGTAGAGTTTTCGCCTTCGCAACTTCCGATTGCCACAGGTCATGCATGATTCATGATTCATTCATTCATATTCGCTCCATTCGTCCATTATTGCGTAAAATGAGACGACACACAGGAGAGGTGATTTGAAGTGACAGATGATTATCACATCAAAGCTTTTAAATGTATACAAAAATATTCATTTATGATTTATGACCAAGCGAATATTACTGTAAATGTAATTGTACAGTTAAATATTATATTTTAAAATCACGATAGCGAATTGGACTACAAATAAATTGCAGATGTGCTACATGCCGGTGGTATATGCAAAAATTCGATGGACAGAGATTTGCTTATCAAACCCAACAACGGTTGTTATGAAGGAAAGCTTTTTAAAACAATTACAATTTTACCTACATCTACACTCTATCACAGGTTGTATTCAACTGTACCACATGGTATGGTATGGTACTTGTGTACTGTCTTAGAGAATGTCAATCTAGAAATGAAATGCACAAAGATGACATACAAGAAAAGAACAAAGGCAAAGAGAGCAACAGGCTAAAAGGGAAACAACGTGATTCTATGAGCAAACATATTTATCAACTGTGACAACTGGTTCTAGTTCCAGCTCCAGCATGATCGACAAGAACAAATAATGTCCCTATTGAAAAAATGCATTGCGGAAAAGGAACACAGAAACACTGCCTGAAGCTAAAGATGATATATATTCATTTTATGTATGTTGCATGGCAATGAAGAACAGTAATTAAAAACAACTTTAAATACGAAAAAACAAGAATATATTCAATGCTTTAAGTAATTAAGTAAAGTATTCACGGTAAGTTTTGATGGGTATGGCATAATTAACTCATTTTTATTGCAGTTAGTATTTTCTCATTTCTCCCCAGTAGTGCACATGCACATTAATTTGCAACCACTTTCTATTGTCTAAAGTTGCAACTGAATTTCACAACACTGATTTGAATTTTCAGAATAAATATTTCAAGGAACTAACATTATATATTACATATAAGTTAATAATTTAAGTAGGAATCTTCAAGGCATAGGTAGCAGTAATAGTCTATTCTGATGCATGAATCATCTCGTAAATGTGCTTTGTGAGTTACTCACTAGAACAACACTTAGATCAATTGAAACATTCCGTTTAAGTACAGTAATAAATAGAATACATAATATGTAATGTAAGAAGAACGTGTAAAAATTCTTGTGACTGCACAAACACGTGAAATTTCAAGTAATAATCTTTACCTTCTAATATTTATATTTTAATTATACAATGTTGCGTTTAAGGACTAGTACTTGTAGCCGTCTGACCGCTGACGACATAACATTCTCTTTAATAAATACATTTTAAAACTCTTCATCATTTCAAGCAACGGCAAAAATTTTAACGTGGGATTGATTCCTTTGCACATCTTCCAATTGACGTTAACAGCTTAAAGAAACCAGTGTCCTTGGGTTTTTCAAGGCCACGCATCAACCGATTTTTCATCACAGCGACAAACTCCCGATTGCTTAGCTGACCATCCTCTGTAAACATAAAATTATACAATTAAAATCTTTGAATTCTGCCATCCACATAAATTGATCCATAAAAAACTTTTTTCTTACGGTTTTCGTCAAACAAGGTGAATACTACATCAATAATGTGATCGGATAGCTCAACGTGTGCAACTGTTCTGGCAACATGTTTCAGTGTAACTGCGGAAGATACAAAAAGATGCATATAAATTAGCAAAGATTCCAAAGTCTCCAACTATCGGTACAGCTTTCAGGTGGGAAACCTACTTGGATCAATTGCTGCCCCAGCAATGTGGTAAAAGGTTAATGCTGTGTCCACATCTTGAATATTGCTGAGGAGATGAAAAAACTTCAAATAATCGTCCAAAGAAACTCCAGTTGCATAGCCTTCCTCTTTGCACCTACAAGAATGTAAATGTGATTATTTCATTCCAACGCAGATGTATTGTTTACGAAATCAAAAGTTTCCGAGACGATAACTATTTAATCTTTAATTGTAAGCTCACTTCTTCTTAACTCGCTTTAACATCCTTGCCTTCCTCTTGGCAGGATATCCAGCATACGCCAACAACAATTCTGAAAAGTCTGACTCACTAATTTTGCCAGTCTCATTGGGGCCTTTGCGTCTGAACTCTAGATTCAGAATTTCCGTTTGAAGTTGCTGTTGGAATTCCAGAAACTTTTCAATAGTCAGTTTTTCTTTCCTTGTTGGTCCGAAAAAGTAGGAATTGAGGGCAGAGTTGGTTTCCTGTGAATCAAAGGCAATTTATTGTGTTTCAAATGTTAAAAATTAACTCATTATTATATCCCAATTTAAGGATCTCATTTTATCTACACTTACTCTCAGACTATTAGTTGACGCCGCAAGTTCTCGATGTCTTGCTCCAACACTTGTCCGCTGGCGAATGAGAGCTGTGACCCTTTCAAATTCCTCCACATCTACGTCTCCATCACCGTTGAGATCAAACATTCGAAATGCAATTTCAAAGTGACGTCGTGATGCTGACAGACACAAAAAACATGCATAATTTAATTTCATGTGGTATTTTATATTTGAGAAGTCTGGTGTATCATCAGAATTAAAATGTGGGCTTACTTGATAATACAGTTAGCAAGAATACATAATCCGAGAAGGAGATCAAGCCATGGCTCCCGAGCTTATAGAAAATGGAGTCCGGATCAAGTTCCAGTTCCAGTCTTCCAGCCAACTATAACCGTGTTGTCAAGGACGGAAAAAGAAAGAAAGGCCCATGTATATAAAAATGTAACCACTTGATTTAAAACTATATTCACACTATTATAGTAAATTAGTGATTCGAACAAAAAAACTCAGTCAGTATTATTCGTAACATTTCATTACAGATTTGTATCAACAAAATCATAACATATCACACATAATCACACTTAAAAATTAATGATTGTACTCTGTAAACAAGCTGCTCGTTAATGGTTGTCAGTAGTGGTGATAAGTTAAGTATAGCATACAAAATCATTATTTTCATTAGTTTTTCAAAACAATCAAATTAAAGATTGAACAGGTGGTTGGTTGATTTCTAATTAGTTATGTATATACACTAGTTTCATAATGAGGGTTTTAGTATAGAGTATTAGTCATTTTCATGGTGATCCACGCACCTTATCGAGAAAATTACACCTTTTCATTCCAGCCATGCAAAAATTAAAACTAATTTATCAATATTTGTAGTATTAGATGTGATGTAGACGTTTATAACAAATAATTGGTACACACGGCATTAATTAATCAGTTGAGATAAAGAATACATCCACATAAATTGTTTCGAATACGTCTACATAATTGGACACACAGACACAAAAATAGCAGCTTCACACAACGGGCCTACGTCTTAACATATAAACTATTATAATGACTGTATATATGACACTTTTTAATGACTAAAATTTATAATTAATGTGGGCATAATAAATTTTTTAAGGAACTCAAAGTAATATGGTGGCTTTAACTGCTGAGATATTGGCACTGCCAAACGATACTGATGTCTACTGAACAGAAAATCTAGCTATGAGTTAAAACAAACAATTATATCAGGTTGTATAGTAACCTTTGATAAAAATGTGTGCTAATAGCTCTAAAAGTTAATACAGGGAGTGTCTTACCGATAAATTTTGAAAATTAGATAAATTATACATCGCAATAACTTTCTGATATATCGCGGTCTACTGCTTCAGCTACAAAATTATATAGAGAATCTTACGATGATATAATATTTAAAAACTGCGATAAAGTAGGTAGGTAGATAATGTTTTAAGATGATAGTGATTAAAAAGAGCCAATAAATGACTAATTGCCTACAGTAATGCACGCATTGTGTACTACATACTCAAGTTTCTTTAACTGAAAATGATGATAAATTGTGTTTTAGCTTTAAATACTAAACAGATAAAAATCATGGAAGACAAGCGAATTCCAAATTGAACAATAAAATTTGAGTATGAAGAAAACAAGTTGAAGGAAACTCAACAAAACTTTGTGTACTCCTTTCTTGTAATGATGTTCACTGCATGTTTTTGTGTATTTCTTAGAATGACAAGTTGTCATTGACAACTTTCTTGGAATTGCAAATGGTTTGCAGGAAATTCACAGAGGTACTTCTGCTAGCTTTTCTCTTTAAATTGTTGCTTAACGTGTTGTGTCAAGTATTCTCATAACATGATACTATCCGAGATGTGATTTTTTTTTCTCTGGTTAGAGATTTGTGTACCTGATGCTAATTAGCTATAATTGCAAGATAATCTGCAGTGTAAGGCTTAGCTTGATAAATTCATTGCCTAATTGATTGTTTGCTTAACAAGTATAATGACACAGAAAGCAGAGCAAAACTACAGACGTTGTTGACCTTGAAATTAGAAAGTGAGAGTGAAAGCTCGCATTAGAAAGTGAGTTTGCGCTTTCAGGAAGTGAAAGTTCACTTGAAGGCAGTAACTGGGCATACTTGTAGAGACTCGAAGAACATTATTAAGGTGCACTCTAGTTGTAAGTGCGGTGCAGAGCTAACTATTTTAATACACGAGATAATTAAATACAATATGCTATTGAAAGATAATGAAGAGAGGATACGTATACACAAACCTGAGACTCGGTTTTCTATTTCGAGGGTGTACGAACACACACACAACAAACACATAACAATAGCGTTCAATTGCATTATAATAAGTGGAATAATATTTCTTATTTATTTTTTGTAGTAGACTTGACTACCTATCACACACGGCAATTAATATTGTTTAGTAGTAACTACTGACTGACAGAGACAGACTTGGTATTCATTGAAAAGCGACAGAAAAAGTGCCAGGTTAAATGAGAAAGAGATAACGGAAATGAGCTACTAAGTTGTGTGGATTTTGTGCTTTGAAACTGATTGAAACAATAAAAACACAATTGGAAAATGTTATGTTCTTTGGAAACCAAAAGTTAGTGAGAGAAACCAGAGAAAGTCATTCCAAGAGAAGAACAAGAGCATCAACAAAGGTTACAAGTGCAATAGTAAAATCTAAACTTTTTTCGTACAACTGAACATTTGACAAATACACAAGTTTAAACTCATCATCATAATCATCATCATGAACCATTAAATACCACACAGAGAGAAGTAAAACAGGGAAATTAATGATGGAAAAGGGATTAGTGCAGCAAACGAGATTAAAATATGAAACCAAAAAATTATTATGGATTATTGATAATTTGATACAGAGGAGGGAATATATTTTGTGAGTGTGCAGACAGAGTAAGTGAGTGAGCAAGAGAAGAAGAAGAAGAGAGAAGAGCTCAGAAGAAGATAGAGAGAGAGATTACCTCCCTGTAGGTCTGAATAGGCAACATTGACCAGTAAGATGAAGTAGATAAGAGAAGTAGAGAGTAGGTGGATAGTCAAGAGGAAGAGAGAGAGAGAGAAATTTAGTTCGACAAAAATCACACATGAAATAATAATATGAGACAGACATTATTTCTCCGCACATACATTAAAATGATAATAACAATAATAATAATGATAACAATGATAATATAAATATAACAGTAGAGTATATATATACATTATATGAGTATTTTAAAGAATAGTCTGCTTAATATATATATACAAAATATAACATCATATAATGATAATATATGATATACATAATAATAATAGCACAATTTAAAATGGTGTTGTAAAGTACAGAGAAAGGAAGAAGAAGTTACTTTTTTATAAAAGAAATTTCAGCGCTCTGTTTGTTCATTCAGCTGAGGTATTAGAGAGAATAATGATAATGTTAAGAAAATGAAAGAAATAATGGCGTTTAAAAAGTGTATTGTCTTTTTTTACAATGATAGTAATAAAAGGCACTGTTCTGTATTTCTGTGGAAAAAGGCTCGTAATTATTTGCTGGGGAATGTAGATAAATATAGATAACTTTTTGTTAAAATATTCAGAAAATAATAGTATGTATATCAGTACAGCGAAAAATAATACCAGAAATTAAGAAGAAGAAAAACCCATTTTCTTTTGGACTCATGGAATAAATAGATAATAATTATTTTTTGTTATATTTATCTTACTGGAGAAGTGGTCACCTTTTTAAGCACGTCTGCACTTACTTTTGGATCATATCGTTTGAACTGGTCCAAGCCAAGTCCTGGAACAAAAGAACAGATTTATTCTGGAATTCGGTCTAAAGAAAATGTAGAATAGCTTGGTATAAAATAGAAAATACCTTCTGGTTGCTTAATTCCTGGGGTTATTGATCGAAGAAAATCATCCGGGGTCATGAATATTTCATTGTCTCCACTGGGATGAATCACTTGAAGAGTAGCAAAGTATCTGAACGTCTTGTCTGGTGTGGAATATTGTCTGATGCGGTTTTCGTACTCAATTATCTGTCCAAAGAAATAATACAATATCAGTTATAGTCTACTGCAATGAATAGTTTAGCGAATTGAGAGAAAGTATGAAGTGAAAGTAAGAAGTAACCTTTCTATCACGAAATCCAAGCTTTGGACCTTTCTTCGCAGGAACATACTCTGTGCTGTCGTCTTCTTTGCTTACCGACACTTTATCGTTACTGTCATGCTTACTCACTTCTGCAGCATCTACTTTGGGCGGAATCGTAAAATTATCTTTGACAAACTTGTCGATCCCCAGCCATTCAAAAACACTGAAAATTAAAAGATTAAGAAGTCAAAGTTACAGTAAACAGTTACATACATAGGTACACATGCTAGCGTTATTATTTGTTATTAACATGATTTCTTACAACCACCAATCCACCCAACAAGAGGCTATTGCTATCAAAAGGAACCATCCCCAATACCATGTAAATTTGGAGATTCCTACAGGGTTGTGTCCAAAGTTACTGTATCCCCCTTTAAATCTCACATGGAGTAGGAGACTTCCCAGCTTCGATTGTAAAAAGGGTGAGGCACCCAATCCCGGAGCAACTCTGGAGACAATAGCACCCTTTCTACGGTCACCCGACATCCCATCACTCTGACCACTCAATTTCCTCGACACCATCAACCAAGCACCACCACTACTAGCACAACTGGTGCAACCGAGTCGACCATCATTATAGAAACCTGACCTCATCAAACCTCCACCTCTATTTGCATTCCTCCAATACATTGTGACTGGAACTCCAGGAACTCCAGCAGTAGCTCCGACTAGTTGGCCTGAAGACAACCCAGCAGAAAAGCTTCGAGACACAACACCCGAACTTTTACCCCACCACGAGGTCAGCGGGGCTCCTAATTGACAGGGCACTAGCCCACTCTTCCGAATATAACTGCCAATCATTTTCACTTTCACTTGTTCTACCCCTTTTCTTTTACATTTCCTCACTCAGCTTTTAATACCTAACCTCCCACGCAGACTAGAAACAGGGGAACACCTTAGTTTAGGTAACTGATTGATATCCCTTCCTTTCTAATCAATAATTGTCCAACTAGTAAAACGCGAGACCAAGGCAAGGCACCTGCAACTTAACTTTTACTCTTCTACCCCATCCTCACATGTGACCATCGACGAAGAAGTATGCATTTGTTGTTGTTATTTTTCCCATTCAATGCAAGTGGGTTGGTTGGTGGAAACCTGTCGCAATAACAATACGGTCATGTCCTACGTGTCCTCTATCCCCGACTTTGATGCAGTCAATTATTTTTGGCTATCAGCAGCAGAACCACTACCGCAGTTGCGCTAGCAAGTAAACAGGTATTTTTATCCACCCACCACCACCTCTACTTTTACAATCTACATTCATACGATAGCGATAGCATAGCCTGGATTCTGACTCCGACCGAATGTTCCTAACCCTTTCCTTCACACCTTATGCATATCCCAACCTATTGTTAAAAAACCTATTGCCTCGTGTAACGTGTGAAAATGTATTCATTCGGTTGGATCGGACGCACAATCTACATACCGTATAATATGGATTGCGAATGTTGCGATTGCGATGTATACCAAAGTTTTATGCAAAACAGAAAAAGCATGTAGAATTATTGTGGAGTTCCAAGTTGGAAGATGATATCTAATGCTGTTTATACACAAGTGTGAAGTCACTATTAAGTATAGTATTGGCAGTAGCTGGCTCAATGCATATCTGGAGGCCATGCACTTGTGTGGTCCTCATGCTTTCTTAATGATAGAGCTAAAGAGATGATGTTATGGGTTTGCATGCAATGCATGCATTGTGGAAGTAGGGAGTACGTGTATTGCTGCTATAGTTGAAGCCGATGCCACGACGATTCAGCTGTCAGAGCGGTGTGGTATTTCTTGGTGACAGAATAAAACAGACAGATCGACACTTTCCAGTTTTTTAGTAAAAATTACTTTAGATTCTGTGGCAGCAATAATTCGGGGTGTTGAAAATTGGGAAGTACAATTAAAACTGAGTATCAGTATTACGGGATATCAAAGGGGCTTCAGATTTTTGTTGGATTTATTTTTTTCGGTAGGGATTTAAATTGATAATCAAAATGGTAAGTAATTAGTTGTTTATATGGGAATAGTTGGGGGATGCAAAAGAATGTGTAATTAGCTTTGCTGTAAAAATTGAGGTAAAGGTTGTTTAATTAATTTTGGTGTTTTGGGTTGTGATTTTGGTAACAGGTGAAACCTGATGTAGTAGCACGCTACGTGTCACCAGTCCACCCGGCGATCTTTCCACATCTGGCGTTAGTACTCTTATTCATTGGAATATTTTTCACTGGATGGTTTTTCGTGTATGAGGTGACCACAAACAAGAAGACTCGCGTTCTCGTTAAGGAGCTACTGATTGCTCTCGTGGCCGCTAGTTTCATGGGATTCGGATGTCTTTTCTTACTCCTCTGGGTGGGGATTTATGTGTAGAGGGGAGGAGATTGAGTTGTTATTTAATTTAAATTAAAGTTGTATAAACATCATGCCTGCAAATCTTGCACTACAAATATATATTGTTTTTCCAAATGACATTTTTCATGAGAAAGATTAAAGTTTACGATTTGTACGAGTTGAAATGAATAATTTTCTTGGATTTGTAACGGCACTTTGTTTATTATATGTTTAATACGAGTTTTATCATAAGTTTCCGTACATCATATTTTATAAACACTTAACATTCCAAACACAATTTTTGCCACCGTATTGCTTCATCAAGAAGGACCCTTGCTTTTGCTTATAAAATTAGAATCATTATAAGATACCTCTATTACTTTATACCTGTACTATTCAGTTTCCATAGTAATTGCTTCAAGAATATGAAATCACAAGTTGCATTTAACAAGAATATAATCTATCATTTCATTATCACGCATGATTCGAATACTTCATGTACAGGTTACATTGTAAATTAATTGCTAACATTACAAATCGCAAATACTGAAAGAAGACAGATAAAACAAACAAATTGCATTAATATCGCTGAGTAAAATAATTGGAATAAAGCTCCAGGAGCGGAAAATAGCACATTGCCTGAATAATTTACGTTCGTAAAATTGTAATGCGCACCACATTTTCATCGCATGAAGTATATTACTACTACAACCCAAAATATTCATAAAAATCATCCTGAAATTGAATAACTGCAAAGTAAACAATCAATTATAATAGCAACAGTTACTTGATGAATACATGCATTAATGATACAAATTATCTTTCTATTTTCTTGCGGTTTCATAATTTTCCATGAACCAACGAACGGCATCCGCAATTCCTTCCTCGATTGGAGTAAAACGGAAGCCTGGAAGATATTTTCTTAATTTTGCATTGCTAGCTGTTTTCTTGTACTGGCCATCTGCGGCAGAGGTGTCAAAAGACAAAGGGTCTGGGAGGCCAACATTTTTTGCAATTAGTTCGGCCACGTCTTTAATGGAAACTTCATCTTTTTCATCAACTGCAAAATAAATGTTCAAATGTGAAGTTAGATTACCTACTCTTTTAAAAATGTTAACGACGGATATTTTAATGAGGAGTTAAACACAATTGTTCCTACCTGAAAGAATAATGGGTTCAATGTCATCATACTGAAGTAGCACCCACAGCATCAAAACTGCCAAATCTGCAGAGTGTATGAACTGTCTGAGTGGAGTTCCACTTCCCATGACCACCGCTTTCTCATTGTTTTTCTTGGCCAAATAGAATTTGTGAATGAGTCCAGGAATGACATGACTCTTTTGCAAGTGGTAATTATCATTAGCTCCATAAATATTGCATGGCACTACAGACGTGTACTTTAGTTTGTATTTCTCATAAATTCCTCGATTTTGAATATCTATCATTCTTTTGGCGTAGCTGTAGCCGTAGTTAGAATCATGAGGAGGACCCAAATGTATCTTTAAACAAAACGAAAAAATTATACGAATTACTTCATTCTGATTGTTAAAAAAGCAATGAGAAATAGTTGACAGTTAGACAAGTGACATTTTTACCATGCTCTCATCAATAGGATACGTAGTTTTGTCTGGAAAAATACAGGTGGACAGACATGACACCACCTTTTGAACACCTCTTTCACAACTGATTTGAAGAATGTTATCGTTAATTAGCATATTGCTTCTCTGCACAAACAAATCAACACCAATTATTAATTCAGGATCAATTTTAAACAGCGTAATTTCATGTAATGATTTTGTTAATCCTGAGCTTACATAAAAGTCCAAGTTGTTCGCCATGTTATGAAACAAGCCCCCAACCATAGCAGCCAAATGTATCACATGTGTCGGTTTGAACTCATCGAAAATTCGTTTGACCACTTCCGGGTCCCTAATAAAAACAAATTACAAATATACTCCCAATTACCTACACACCGTTAAATAACATTTGGGTTGGAGTAAACAAGTAGTGGTCTTTTTTTTTATTTGGCTAATCGATAGACCTTTGTCTGAAACGCCCACATCCCAAATATGAGGTTCGTAGATAGCCCC